>PVIW01005569.1:0-103877 GCA_004026585.1 Noctilio leporinus | reverse complement strand
ATTTCCCCTCTTTCAGTTCTGATTCTGTTTATTTGGGTCCTCTCTCTCTTTTTCTTGATGAGTCTGGGTAAGGGCTTGCCAATTTTGTTTATTTTTTCAAAGAACCAGCTCCTGGTCCTGTCGATTCTTCAAATTGTAGTTTGAATCTCTGAGTTATTTAGTTCTGCTCTGATCTTCATGATTTCCTTCCTTCTACTTGTTCTGGGCTTTGTTTGTTGTTGCTCCTCTAGTTCTTGCAGCTTTGTGGTTAGGTCATTTTTATAAACATCTTGTAACCTTTTTTGGAAGGCCTGTATTGCTATCAATTTCCCCCTGAGAACTGCCTTTGCTGTATCCCATAGGTTTTGGGCTGTTGTGTGTTCATTGTCATTTGTTTCCTGGAACTTTTTGATTTCCTCTTTGATCTCATTGTTGACCCCTTCATTGCCTAAAAGCATGTTATTCAGTCTCCATGACTTAGAGAGTTTTTGTTTTTCTCCCTTGAGATTGGTTTCTAGTTTCAAGCCATTGTGATCTGAGAAGATACTTTGTATGATTTCAATTTTCCTGTATTTGTGGAGGCTTGTCTTGTGACATACCATGTGGTTTCTCATGGAGAATGATCCATGTGCATTTGAAAAGAATGCATATTTTGCTTCTTTGGGGTAAAAGACTCTGTATACATCAGTTAAGTCCATTTCCTCTAGAGTGTTGTTCAATGCCACAACATCTCTGGGGATTTTTTGTTTGGAAGATCTGTCCATTATTCATAGTGGGGTATTAAAATCCCCTACTATTAGTGTGTTGCTGTCTGTGTCTTTCTTAAAGTCTTCCAAGATTTTCCTTATATATTTCGGAGCTCCTATGTTGGGTGCGTATATGTTTATCAGAGTTATTTCTTCTTGATGGATTGTTCCCTTAAGTATTATGAAATGTCCATCTTTGTCCCTTTTTATGTCCTTCATTGTAAAATCTATTTTATCTCAAATCAGTATTGCTACTCCAGCTTTTTTTTTTCATGTCCATTTGCTTGATATATAGTTTTCCATCCCTTCACTCTCAATCTGTGTTGATCTTTTGTTCTGAGGTGGGTCTCTTGAAGACAGCATATATGTGGGTCATGTTGTCTTATCCATTTGGCTACCCTATGTCTTTTGATTGGTGCATTTAATCTAATTACATTTAGGGTGATTATTGATTGATATTTATTCATTACCATTTTCTCCATTTGTGTCTGTATTCCTCTTTGGCTTTCTCTGTTTCTTCATTTTATTTGTTTACTTATTTTTATAGCAGACCCTTTAGCATTTCTTGCAATGCTGGTTTGGTAGAGATGTATTCTTTCAGTCTTTTTTTGTCTGGGAAGCTCCTTATTTCTCCTTCTACCTTGAATGAGAGCCTTGTTGGGTAGAGTATTCTTGGTTGCAGGCCTTTGTTTACCATGACTTGAAATACTTTTTGCCATTCCCTTCTGGCTTGAATTGTTTCTGTTGAATAATCATTTGATAGCCTTATTGGAGCCCCTTTGTATGTTATTTGTCGTTTCTCTCTTGATGCTTTTAGGATTCTCTCAATGTCTTTGAAATTAGCCATTTTAATAATAATGTGCCTTGGTGTTGGTCTGTTTGGGTTGGTCCTCATTGGGACCCTCTGTGCTTCCTGAACTTGATTAATGTTTTCCCTCATCATGTTAGGGAAATTTTCTATTGTGACTTTTTTGAACAGGTTTTCCATTCCTTGTTTCTCTTCTCCTTCTGGTATCCCTATGATACGGATGTTGTTATGTTTCATGTTGTCCTGCAGCTCTCTTAACCCCTCTTCAGTCTTATTCAGCCTTTTTTTATTCTCTTGTACTGTCTTGGAGTATTTGTCTACATTATCCTCCAACTCGCTGATCCGGTCCTCTGCTTCTTCTAGCCTACTGTGGATTCCTTCTACTGTATTCTTCAATTCAGAAATTGTATTCTTCATTTCCTCCTGACACTTATTGATAGTTTCTATGTCCTTTTTCATGCTGTTGTAGTTCTCAGTAAGTTCCTTGTAACTTCCCTGGAGTTCTTTGTAGTTCTCCTGGAGTTGTTTATAGTTTTCTTTGATGTGGTTGAGCTCACTGAGCTTCTCTATCATCATTCTTTTGAATTCCTTATCTGATATTTCAGGTGCCTCTGTTTCATTTTGTGGTTTTTCTGGGGATTCTTCCTTTCCTTTTGGTGATGGACTGATTCTTTTTTTCCCCATATCCACATCTTAATTGAGCCTCCTTGGTATATCAGGGGATGCTCACCTCTTGACAGCTGAGACTAATGATAATTTATTGTCCCTTTCTCTGTGGTAGGCCCTTAAGTGCATTACCTCATTTAATCCTCACAGCATAAGGATCACCACCTATATTTTATGGATAGGGGATCCAGGATTTAAAGGGGCCTGGTGGTAATGTGCCCAAGATCATACAGCATGTAAAGAAACTGAGGTTTAGAGGGTTGAAATAACTTGTGCAACATTAGTACATTGGCAGAGCTGGGATATAAACTGGGGTGAGCTAAATGCCAAGCTCATCTGATTCCTTTTTCACAACACAGCCAGGTTCTGTTCTTTGGAAACCAGGCCACACCTGCTAGAACCAGTGCTGCAGGCGAATATTTGATAACATATGTAAGATGTGGGGAGGGAAGCTCTGATTCACTGCACTTGCTGATCTCTGTGGACAATTTCATGCTACCAACAAGACATTCCTGAATGCAAAAGTGGAACATGCATAATCACTTTCCAGAGCCAGTGGTAGCCAGCTTCAGCACACCTCAGCCCTGAGGTAGCTGATTGGTGGGCTGCACATAGGGCTTGTGTATGTAGGTCGGGGCTGCGCTGAACCATCAGAGCAATGTTGCCTTGGTCCCTGAATCCCAGGGACCCAGATCTCTCCTGCTGTTTCTGGGTGCCTGGACTATGAATAGTGGGGCTAGAGAGAGGCTGGTTTTTGACTCTCTGAGGGGTGCAGGCTGATCTTTTGCTAAAAATTTCCCCTTCTGCTTTCTCACCCCTATACCATAGAATGCTGGGCATCACAGAAGCACCTCTTAGGAATGAATCCACAGCACTTGCTTTCTACCCAAGGGATAGCTGGGCCTAAAAGCCCAGCACTCAGACAGCTGGTGCTGGCAGGCCTTCCAGATGAGGCATGGCTCAAGGTCTGGGTTGCTCAGCACTCTCTTCTCCACCTTCATCTCCTAGAGAGACAGGTGACTTCTAGTGTGTAGTTGGGTCAATACCCATGGGCGAGTGCTAGAGTGCCAGAAGTGGGCACCCGGGACCTGAGGCCTGGGCCCAGCAGACAGGAGCCCTGCCTGTGGTCTTGTGGTCTGCCTCTGCTGCCTGCAGCCTGCAACACATGCAAGCCCACCAGCCTCTCAGCCACAGCTGTTGCACCCATGACACTGCAGCATAATCATGCCTGGGAGATTGCTGTGGGCCAGCAACTGTCAGCACCATTGTACCCAAGACTATTTTGCAAACAGGGAGGTTTATCAATGTTCCAGGCTGCCTTTTAGGAGGAAGTAGCCTCACAGGATGAAGGGAACATGGACTCTGGGGTCAGACAGGTATGGGTTTGTATCCCAGCTCTACTACTTCTTGGGCATGGAGCTTTGGCTAAGTGCTTTGGCCTCTTGGCAGCTCCTTTTTGTGGGCTGGGACTGTAACAGATCTTTTGGTATGGTTGTGAGAGCTAAACAAGACAAAGTTAGAAAGAACTCGCCAGCCAGCACCTCCCCCTGTTAGCGCCCACCTGCCCCTCAGCAGGTGCCAGGCTACCTCCTCAGTACAGCTGGTGCAGCCCATGCAGCCCTGCTGTCTCAGCAGTGAGGGCCAGAGCTCCAGAGTCAGACAGTGCTGGGCTGGGGCCTGATGCCACCACTACTTGCTGTGACTTCATTTTTCTCATCTCTGCAATGTGGATGCTATGTGGATTAAAATACCTCACATGGAGCCCTGGCCAGTGTGGCTAAATTGGTTGGAGCATTGTCCTGTAAACAAAGGTGGCAAGTTCGTTCCTGGTCAGGGCACATACCTGGGTTGCGGGTTTGGTTCCCATAAGGGGTTGTGTGAGAGGCAGCCAATCGGTATTTCTCTCCCTCCTTCCCTCCTCTAAAATCAATAAGCATGTCCTCGGGTGAGGATTTAAAAAAACCTCACATGGAAAGCATACAGGCCCATGCAGGTAGTAAGGGCTGAGTGCAACTGGCAGCTGTGATGATTATTTTTGGTCTTATCTGAGTCCCCGTGACTGGTGGGACCCGTAGTTATCTTTCACCCTGAGTCTAGAGAACTAGAAGGAATCCAAGGCTGCTCCTTTGGCACCACCCCTCATCCCCAAATGGAAGGTTTGACAGGTGGGAGCAGGATGGTCTGTCCTGGTGTGTGCAAGCACATGTTTGCTATGTTTGCCCAGCACAGGCTCCAGGCTTTTTAAATGAGCAGCTTCTCTATTCCCTGCAGACAGAGCTTCTGTTACACCTGGGCTCATGGGATATTGGCAGCAGAATATTGCCTGGGGAGACCATCTTGGCAGGGCAGCACCTTCATTTAGCGCAGACACACACAAAAAGGGCCTTACCCAGCCAGACCAGGTGTGTGAGCTTCTCTAGGCCCTCGATCCTCTCAATGATGTTATTGTCCAACTGCAGCTTCCTCAAGTTCTCAAACTGCCAGAGGTTGTCTATTCGGAGGATGTCTGGAATAATCAGAGAAGGTGCTTTGGCTTCAGGTCAGGGTTTGGTACCAGTGTGTCAGAGGATTGAGGTGACCAATACTAAACAAATATAAGACTCCATAGTGCTGCTGCCTTGCCTAGTGCCTGGGCAGCATGGGGCCCTGGGGATGTGGGCTGAGCTCCAAGAAGCTCTGAGTCCCTATTAGTGCACAGTGGATACTGACTAGTGCCCAGGGCCACAGCAGGACCTAACAGGTCCATGGGGGTCATAGGGAGGTCAGTACGAAGGTGCACAGGACTCACGCTGCTTCTAGGACCAGGCTGGGGGCTGCTCAGGAAGCCAGAACAACTTGGGGCCTGAGACACAGGCAGGGATCCTCCTTCCTTCTGCAGTATGACCAATAGAATCCAGGCTGCAGGGTGAGTGCTTCCTTGTGTGCTGTTTGTGGGAGGGTCAGTTGACTAGTTCAGATATCTTGGAGGGTAATTTGGCCATGTTTACTGAAATATTTCATGTCTGTGTCCTTTGATCCTGAAGTTTCTCTACTTGGAATCTGTCTGCAAAGACACACTTTTATGTATGTACTCAAGAAATACCTTTAGGCACATGAGGGGCAGAAAGATAGGGAGAGCCCGCAATGTCCATATATGGGGAGTGGGATAAACTGCCCATATAGCAGAGGCAGGTTCCTCTGGTCACTGAACACCTGACCCTGTGGCCCCTTTGAGGACCACCTTCACATTCATCCAGCCAGCCTTTTCCCTTTGCTCCTTACACCGTGCTTTGGTTTCTATTACTGGCAGCCAGAGACTTCTGGAAACGTTTAAGTGGAAGTAAGTATGTTCTGTGTACATAAAATTCTAAAGGCCTAAACTTGTCCCCAGGTTTTCCCAGAAGCTAAAATAAGTCTTCATTCTATGCCCCTTTTTTCCTATATGTGCTTTTGTAATAATTTCTAAAACTTAGACTATACTCATTAGAAGACTGAAATAACATCAATACCTAAGTAAAAGGGGAAGAAAAGGTACTCTTACTAACTACACATTATGTGGTAGTGTCAATGTTCATTCAGAGGTACAGGATTTGCCCTGAGGTGGTGAGGCCCTGTGGGGTAAGAGCAGCTGAATACCCCTCCCATAGGCACTTATCAGGGCAGGCCTCCCCAGCAGTGGCCGGCAGACTTTCTGATCTAGGCCCTGCCTTTCCTGGGGTCCCAGGGCCAGGCAAGTTTGGGGTCTGTTCCCTAGCTCTTTGGGGCCAGATTTCTCAGAATGATTGCAGTACCACCTCTAGGTGTGCTTCTGGGCTGGAGCCCTGTTCCACCTCAGAGCCTCAGCTGCCCCAAGCCCTGGCTGCAGACTGACAACCCCTGGGTGTGACTGAATTCCTGCAACACCACTCCTCTGGGTGGCTGCCACCCACCTGGGTGCTCCACCTGGCACACTGGCAGGCTGGCTTTCCTTCCCTACCTGTCAGCAGTTCCTGTGGAAAAGCCAGCACAACACAACACCAGGGTGTATCTGGCAGTTAGTTCTAACTGAGTTACCAGCATGACAGGACTGCCCAAAAAGCCAATTTGATCTTCATCATAGACATGAAACACTCCTCTACTGCCTCCTTCTTGGTCCCAGGCCACAGCGATGGCTGTCTCACGGGACTCTCTGCTCTAGCCCATGGCCCAGCATCACCCTCCAGCAGCCCGTGGGATCCTGTCCCTGCTGTGCTCAGGACCCTCCCAGAGCCCCACCGCACTCCTTATACAAACCAAGCTCTAGCTCCCAGCCCTGAGGGCAGATGCTGACTGGCCCCACCGTCTCTCTGCCCTGTGTCCACACAGGCCTGGCCTTGGTACACTACCTGGGCCCTTCCTGCCTGCAGTACTTTCCTGGATCTTCCCCCTTCTAGTCTTTGTTCAGTTGTCACCTTCTTGGTGAGGCCTCTGACCACCCCATGGATCTCTGCACCCCACCCCCAATCCCTCACTCTCTTTACTCTATTTTTTTTCATCGTGCATATTACTTTTAGCATACACTATTATTTTCCTTCATTTAACTTTATTGTGTCCCTCACTTGATTGTCAGCTCCACGAAGACATGATTTTTGTTTGTGTGCTTTTTTGTCTTTTTTTGTTGTTGTTCACAGTTGAATCCCCTAGCACCTGGCAAATAACTGGCTGAATGGACCTTAGGTTAGGGAAGAGAAGCAAAAGGGGGGTGGCAATGCTTAAATTCCCCCTGGTGACAGCAATCCTTTAACCCTTTCATCACTGAGGCTCTGGGTCCCTGAATGCTCTGAATGGCCAGC
Organism: Noctilio leporinus; assembly: GCA_004026585.1. Lineage (NCBI taxonomy): Eukaryota > Metazoa > Chordata > Mammalia > Chiroptera > Noctilionidae > Noctilio > Noctilio leporinus. Next base: position 96,888 of record PVIW01005569.1, on the reverse strand, counting down.
AAGCTCCTGCAGAGTTGACAGCAGCCCTGGAGGCCGAGGCCTATGGGCTTTGTGAGGCTGGGGCCAGGGCCTTGCCCACTGCTGGGTCCCCAGGGTCTGGCACAGTCTGACTGAGGTTGGGCCTCAGGGAGGATAAAGAGGGTAAAGAGGATCAACTTGTATATGGTGACGGGAGACAAGACTTTGGGTGATGAACACACACTAGAGTACACGAGTGTTGATTATAAAGTTGTACACCTGAAATTTATACAACATTATTAACCAATGTTACTCCAATACATTTAGCTTTTTAAAAAGGGAAGCAATCCCCCACCAAAACCAGTCAAAAAAAAAGAAAAAGGAAGAAAGAATGAAAAGAATTCCTGTTGAGCGGATGTTTCACAAACTAACACAGGCGCCCAGGACAGGGAGCTGCCTGAATAGTACAGGAGGGGCTGCAGGACATCTCTGGCTTCCTCTTGCACCCCTGAATAGCCTTTTTGGTGAACCACAAACTGTGAACGTGTTGTCTTACCTTGTCCTCACAGCTGACAATTATCTAGGGACTGCAATCATGCCATTTCACAGATAGGGACGCTGAGGCACTAGGAGCTACCTGATCCCCAGCACATCTTCCCATTAGGCACCCTGCCACTCATGAGGTGTCTCCTACCTCATGGCCCTGTAACACTCCTGTTTCCTGCCCTCCCCCCACCCCCGCGAGATGCTTTCCTAGGGCACAGCCTCCTCTTTCCCACAGCTCCTGTCTGCCCATTTGGGACCACCCTCCTAGATTCCTCTGCCAGAGGCCCTTCTCAGAGGACACTAAGGCCTTTGTGGTTTACTTAGATTTGGAGTGGGAGAATTTTATCTTTTTATACAGACTTTGTGGGAATTCTGGGTCTGGGATGTGGAATGAACAAAACAGAGTGCCCAGCCTGGTGTCCCCTAATCAGGGATACGCACTTCGGAAGTCCAGCTGTAGGGAGAGGACATCTTTAAAGAGGATGCCCTCCTGCTTGGCCAGCTGCCCAGCCTCCTCTTGTGGGCCCTGCTCCCCGACAGCCAGCTTCAGCATGTCATCGTCCATCACTTTTGGCTCCAATGAGTTGCATAGCCGGTTCATTTTCCCTAAAAAACATCATGTTCCTGTTTCACAATCCACCTCTCCCTTTGTCTGAGAATGGGCTGGCAGCATCATTTTAAGGTGTTGGGGAGCTATGCTTGGCCCACTGCATCCAGGGCTGCTCCAGAGCTTTCCCTGGAACCATGTGTGCCCATCCTTCCTGGTGGCCCACAGCCCAGACAAGTGGACTCCTGAGCCCTGAAGCCCAGCTTCCTTTACAACCATGGTCACCTTAGGCCTTTGACTTCCCGTGCCTACCCTTGTTCAAGTTTCTTGGCACCAACCACTGAATGTGACCCTCAGCAGCCCCAGCCAGACATACCAACCTATAGCTACCTTCTCCGAGAGCTTCATCTCTACCAGACAGTCATGTCTAACACCCCCCACCCCCTGCTACCCCAACACACACACACACTACAAGTTACCCAGGGTATAGGTGGATACTGACCCATGATGGTCATTCATGTTCTCCCCCTGTGGGATGTGACCTGGGGCCTCAGGGGGAGAGCCCATCAGAGTCAGCTGCTTGAGCTGCAGAGAAACTGGGGAGGGGGGACAGACAGACAGAGAGATGGGAACCTGGGTGATCCAGGTATAAAAGGACAGACAGACTGACACAGACAGAGGCTACCTTCTTCTTTCTGGCTTTCCAGCCCCTAATGTCCCTAATTTCAGGCCCTGTGAGGGTTTCTGTGCTCCCTTTTGGTGAGAGGGCCCTGACTTAGCATTAAATTATCTTTTACTTGAACAAACTCCAGTAGGTTTCTGTTGTTCATGGTCCAAAGGAATTTGGCTGAGGTGCCTCAGGCAAAGCAGGGAGGTGGGGACATGGCCACTCACACTGTCAGGCCGACCTGGGCTGCTGTTCCTGGCTAGGCGGAGCTACAGCCTGGAAAGCCAGGCACCCAAACTCATTCTCATTGCCAACACTCTCAGTGAACATCCAAGAGGGCTGGACCTGCAGGAAGGCATACTTTTGTCAGTCTACTGAAAACTGTAGACTGCAGGGCCTAGATTCTGCTCCTGAAACCTCAGTTTGTCCTTCTACTTCCCACCTCTGCTTCTCACCTCCCCGCTGACTTTACCTTCTATCTTTGTCTACACATATTCCCAACATCTAAGCCTCCTTGAACCTCCTGTCCTCCCTATTTTGCTAGTCCTTAACATTCGGTAGTCCCTGTACTCTGCCCTTTATCCACCAAGTGCTGCTTGGAGAGATGTTGGATGGTGGGCTGATGGTGTGTACCACAAACCCAGATGGGCCTTGCAGTCCTGCCACTTGGTCTTAGAGACCACCACTGCCTAGCTGCCCTCCTTCCCACCTCCCCAGCCATCCCCCCCCCTTTTTTTTTTTTTTTTGTAAAACTGGGTCATTTTAATTTTCTTTACAGTAAAACAAATAGTTCTCTTGATGGCTGCAGACACGTAAGCTGTTACATTGCACTACGTAGAAACAACACGGAGTTTTCCTGATTGGTGCTTAGTCTTCAATAATTACAAGGAGTATGAAACTGCTGTCACACCAGTAAGACTGCACTTATACATCCATCATTCTCAGGATTATTGGTAACCTGGGCATATTTTTCCCAAATAACCTTGCCTCCTTATGTCACAAGGCCCAACTTACTTACGTTCACCTAGACGACAGTACCTTTGGTAAAAACACCTAAAGTTGTATAAAGTGGGGATAAGGGATTCTTCTTTACACCAAGTATTGGCAGGCAAAAGGGGGCTTTCAGTTCAGGATATGTTACATGGGCCTTCTTGAAATAAAAGCCCGTTGGCTTAATGAATCTTTCATATTTAGGTGGTTTTCAAGTGAAGCCATCTCCAACAAAGCAGACTTTAGTTACCATCCTCTTCTATGCTTTTTTCTTTTTCTTTCCAGTTCAAATAACTTTAACACCTCTGTTTCTCCCTGGGCATGAACTTTAGTCAGGGGGACTTGCCATTTTCCCACTTTCTCTTTTCGTTTTTGTTTAATCATATTGGAAAGTATGTTAGCTTGGGACTGTCTCTCTCTGTCCAAGAGATATGCAGGTACTGCTCCCTGTGAAGTCTTCTCATCATTCTTTTGTTTGGTATTTCTCTTTCATGCATCTTGATTTTCTTCTTCATTTGTATTTTCTCAGCATGGCACTATTTACTGTAGTGTAGCCTTCAGACCAATCATCTTTTTTGCCTTCTTTAAACGTTCATGAGCCTCTCGACCTTCCTTCTTTCTTTTTTTCTCATGGCAATCCAAACAATATCCATAGTGCTTATGGTGTAACTCAGTATAATGTTACTGGGGTGGAGGGCAGCCAGGTGCAGTCTTCCCAGCGTGCAAATACCCTTTCAATTTTCGGATCTCCCCCACCATTGTAATGCAGCTTATGTAAATACACATCTTCCATTTCTAGACTGGGCCTGATCAAAGGTCCCAGTGCCTTCACCTCTCATGCATCCTTTCCTTCAACCCCCAAGGGAGGTACAGCCTCCCCTAACCCCAACCCCATCCCTGTGATCCTTCCCTCATGTCCAATCTCCACCTACATCTTCCATCTTCCCATTCTCTCCAAACTGTCAACACTGATTCACCCCTACACCCAAAAGACACTTCCAGTTCTCTGCTTCTCTTTATCTCCTCACTCTTCTGAAACAAAATTTTCTAAAATTTCCCATAACTTGACACCAAGGTGCCTTTGGGGAAATTTTAATGTGCTCTACTTGGCAGATGTTACCTGCAAAATGTTTGTGCTTTTTCAAAGAAAGGTGCTGTAATTTACATTAATTTCATTAAGGAAATGCTTCTTAATTCTTAATTCAAAACTTTAACTGATTTATCAGCCCTCCCACATCATCAAGGACTGGCACCCATGAGAGAACAGGCGTTGTTCAGTCAAGCTCAACAAGCACAATGTAGAACAGGTATTATGTACATAAGGGTAGGATTTGGATCCTGACTGTGCAATGTTGGCATCTCACCTCACCTGTCTAAACCTTGAATTTCCCATCTATAAAATATAAATAATTTCTTCCTCCTACACTTGTTTAAGATCATTTATTTAGTTCATGTGTATGTACATCTTATGACTACAACAGGCAGAGCTCCTTACCTTTGTTTCAGAATGAATCAGATAATCATGCAAATATTTAATTACAAATCATGACAGATTTGTAGGTGTAGGGAACTATGACAGCATAATGAGGGGCACCTGGCCTGGCCATAGGAAATGGGGCTGAGATCTGAAGGACAAGTAGAAAAGAAGGAAAAGGGAACTGCACAGTGAGGGCCCTGATGTAGAAGAGAACAAGGCATGTTCCACTTTGGCTGGAGTGATGCAAGGTTGGAAAGGCCTATCGGAGTTTTACCATTATCCTAGGATTCGTGGGAAGCTCCTGGGGCTTCAGAGGGACAGTGGCATGATAAGGTTTTAATTTTTTAAAATATTTTATTTTATTACTTTTAGGGAGAGGGAAAGGAGAGGCAGGCAGAGAAGGAGAGAGACATCCATGTATGGTTGCCTTTTTCACCTGCCTCCAGCCACGGACCTAGCTGGAGACCTGGCTTGCAACCTGGTTATGTGCCCCAGCTGGCAGGCTGGCAACTTAGCCACTGTGCCACCAGCCAGGTGGTTTTAATTTTAAGAAACTCATTTTGGCTGTACTACTGAGAATGGCAAGAGTCATGAGGTCAGAGATGACCAAGGTGGTGGTGACGTGTGGAGAGACCTCTAGGGATTTATTTTATATGTAGAACTAGTCATTCACAGTTTTCAGATAAGAAAACGGAAGCTAGTTAGAAAGGTTAAGTAACATGCCCGAGCTTATACATCTAGAATATAATAAAGCAGAAGAACATGACCCCAGAGCCATTTTCTTAATAATGACTCAGTTGTACCCAGGGCACTGTAAGCTGTCACTACTCCAGCTCATGATGTTTCTCATAGCTCCTTCCCTTGGGGGATTTTATCAGTAACTTACCACCCAACCTGGGTTCCTCTTGATTTGCCTGTTGACAGTTTATTGGTGAAGACTACAGGTAGGAGGTGGGGACTGTGTCACTCTCAGTGAAGTAGCTTCTCACCAAAGGGTCCAGAATTGTGCTGGGGACAACAATTATGGATCAACTGGATCTGAAAAATATAGCCCCCATTGCTCATGAATTATTAATCAACAATCTACTGAGTGCTTAATTACTGTGTAACAAGTGCACATGTGTTATTTAATTACATGTCAGTATGTCAGCTCTGGACACCATTAGAGAAGAGATTCCTAATGTGTCCCAATGGGAAGGAAATTTGTCCAAAGTCATACAAGGAGCTACTGACAAGAGACAGATGTAGAACTCAGGTATTCATATTCCCATCAAAGCACTTTAAATTGAACCAAGCTGAAGAATAAAAATAAGATAAATAATTTAATGACAATTAAAATGTTGGTTAAATTCTTTAAGTTATCAGTGGACCTTTCTTTAGGATACTTAAAAAAAAAAAAAAAAAAAAAAAAAGGAAGGAGATTTTAGCCCTGGTCGATGTGGCTCAGTGCATTGAGCGGGGGACCTGTGAACCAAAGGGTCTAGGTTCCCAGTCAGGGCACATGCCTGGGCTATGCGGATCAGGTCCCCAGTAGGGGGCGCGCCAGAGGCAACCACACTGATGTTTCTCTTCCTCTGCCCCCTCTAAAATATATTTTTTATTTCTTCTTTAAAATTTTTTAATTTATTATTTTCAGAGAGAGGGGAGAGACATCAATGTATGGTTGTCCTTCACCTGCCTCCAGCCACGGACCCAGCTGAAGACCTGGCTGGCAACTTGGTTATGTGCCCTGGCTGGGAATTGAACCAGCGACCTCTGGGTTCGCAGGCCGGCGCTTTATCCGTTGTGCCGGCCTGCGCCCTTATTTTTAAAGAGAAGGGAAGGGAAGGAGAAAAAGAGGGAGAGAAACATCTATCGGTTGCCACTTGCAGTTGCCCCCAACCAGAATGGGCCCCTAACCCAGGCACATGCACTGGCCAGGAATCAAATCCGGGACCTAGCCATTCGCAGGCCGATGCCCAATCCACTGAGGCACACCAGCCAGGCCTCTGGTCACCTTTTTAAATAAAAGAGATCAAATCAGAAGCCTAGGGGCTCAAACCCCTTAAAAATCTCTTCTGGCCCTGCCCCTGAGGAAATGCTTCCTTAGCATTTCTTTCTCATCCCCAGGCCTGGTAGCCCGACTAGCGTTTTGACCGTCTCAGCGCAGCTACAGAGTAGCTGGCAGAGGACATGTATGCCCATTTTACAAATGAGATGGGCTGGGCCGGATTCCTAGGACGAAAAAGTCAGAGAAGAGTTAAGTCGGGGCGCTATTTGTCCTTATTAGTCCTCCCAGAGCTTCCGCTCGAGTCTCACCTTCTCAAGAACAGGCTACCCAGCTTGTTAGGGAAGCAGACGCTTCGCTCAGTTGCTAGGGGAACCAATAGCCACCACTCCGTTGCTAAGGGGAAGTTAAGCAGTAGACATCCTGGGTGAAAGTTGACAGGTCACATGACAACATTTCTGGGTGGGGAAATACTCCTACCACCAATCAGCAGTAGAGAAACAAATATATTTGTTTCTTCAGATCAGCACTTTTTCATGGGCGGGGGATCCTTCTAGACACGCTTCTTCCCTGCGCCTATTTGAGTGATTGACTAGCTTCTTCTCCAATAATTGTAGGGATTCTAGATTGACCAACAAATAGGTGAATTAAAACACATAGACTCGTTCAGAGGCGGGCCACAGGAGATTGCTGCTATACTAGACGAAGACTCCTGTGACTTAGCTTGCTCCTCTGCCCAATGGGACGCCATGGGGTAGGCGGAGCTACGCGGACGGTGTGTGGGGACCAATCGGAGGAATGCTGGGTCGGCGTTGCCCAATAGGGGTACGACTGGAGCGGGATCTGGCCCAGCGTTCCTGAGGGTGGGGCTGGGGTGAGCGTAGGTCTGGTCCGAAGCGCCCTGAGGACTGCGGAGACCTCGGCAGCTGAAAGGGTAGTTGGGCCGCTGCCGTGTTGTCCTCCCAAGATGGAGTTCCTCCTGGGGAACCCGTTCAGTACACCCGTGGGTCAGTGCCTCGGTAAGGCCTTGCGAAGGATGGGCGTCTGGGTGGTCGACCACAGCAGCTGACGCGGTTGGTGGGGACCACGGGCCTCTGCGGGTCACCGGTACCATCTCTCGGGTGAGCCGCGCATCCTGTCCTTGGGCCTCTGCCTACAGGCTGGCGGGGCCTGCTCAGCACGCCAGCGCCATTCTGCAAGGCGCTGCCCGGAGGCCCAGTTTAGACTTGGAGGTCCTCCCTGCGTCCCTGTCCATCAGGACCAAGCCCTTTCTAGCACCTTAGATGCTAGCAGTTGATGGGCTCTTGGGAGATACCAACCTGCTGCCGCTGCTGTGTAGACCCAGTTCCTCCACACTCTTCACCCCGTCTCTGCTTTTCACTTCCAACACTCCTCAGGCTGGGCACCTTCCCAGGGAATGCTACCTGCTCTGAGACTTGCCAATTAGAGCTGCAACTCAACCAGAGTGTAGGAGGGTTGGGATGCGGGGGAGGGGTTCCTAGAGGCCGATTATCTGGGCGAGGGCGGGGTGAGGTGGGGTGGTGGTGAGCAGAGAGAGCCTGCTGCACTGCCTCGGGGAAGGAAGGGAGGCGGTGTTATTTAATGGTGAGAGCTCTGGACTGGAAATCTGAAAGCGTGGACTCCAGGCAGGATTTTGCTAGTGACTTTCCCTATGACCTTGTGCAGGTCACTGCTTTTTCTGATTCAGTGTTTGCCCTGTCTGTCAAATGAGGTGTTTGGAAGTAAGATGTAGCAGATTCCTTCAAATTGTAAAGTTTTGATATTCCTTGTAGTGGTCTCTGCACATTGACACATCTACTGCTGCTTCCTTGCAGTATTAAATTTGCCAAAACCGCAATCTTTCCGTGGTAATGTGGAGAGAGGGGTACTCAGCAGTACTTGTTAATCCTATAGAGGGTTTCTGGACATCAGAGGTGACCAATAAATATCCTAGGTAAGGAGAGCCAAGGCTAGGTGAAGGGCTACCAGAGTGGCCGCCGTGTGGGATTTCCTCATTGGAAACACAGCTTGCCTTCTCGACTAAGGTAGGAGCTTATGCCAAGTAATCAGTCAAGAATCTTGATTAGTTTCTTTTAAACTGACTTCCTCCTGGTTGGTTGTAGGATTGGTAAATATCTTTTATGAGCAGGGACCTTTGGAGCCCTTATGAACCTGGCTGGTTTAGGCAGTAGTGATTTGTTTATTTTCTGTTATACTTAACTTCCTGCTTACTTTTCAGCCTTCAGTGGGGCCTGTGAAATTATTGAGGCCTTTCCCGTTGGCTGTCTGGCATTTTTTCTCTTTGGTAAGGAATGATGAACACTGGGTGTTGGAAAAGTCTTTTCCCATCTTTGCACACTACTATGTCTTTATGTATTCTCATATTCTCACCCTCTTTATTCCTCACGTCCTTTCCTCAGCTGTTCTTTCACTGTAGCTACATTCCAAAAACTCATTTCTCAGCTGAGTTTGAATTCAAACCAGTTATTGGAGGGAGACAGTAAGCTTTGGGGATATGTGTGGAACTTTTTCTTTTCTATTTCCTTTACAATAGGAAGCTCTACACCTTTGAAATGTCATAATAGTTGTGGGATAGAACTTAAAGGGGATTTAAAAATATGCAAATATAAGGAATATAAAGGTATATGTGGAATGGAAAGAGCATGATACACCCTGGCTGGTATGGCTCAATAGATTGAGTGCTGGCCTGCAAACTGAAAGGTTACAAGTTTGATTTCCATTCAGGGCACATGCCTGGGTTGCAGGCCAGGTCCCTGGCTGGGGATGTATGAGCTGCAACCAATCATGTATCTCTCTCTCACACATCAATGTTTTCCTCCCTCTCTTTCTTCCTCCCTTCCTTCTCCTCTTTCTAAAAATAAATAAAAACTTTAAAATAAATCTTTTTTTATAAAAGGGCATGATACTTATGTTAGAAAGACCTGCCTTTTGAATTTTGCCTTGCCTGTTTGTTGGTGTGGGACTCCAGAAAATTGTGTAACCCTTCTGAGCCTTAGTTTGCTGAGAGACAGAGATAAGAGGATAGGTAGATATGTTCTCAGAGTAGTGAGGTTTAAGTGAGCAATTGGATGTAAAAAACTTAGTATGATGCCTAGAACATAGTATAGGGTCAATAGATTGTAGCTGTCACTGTTAATAACAGAGCAATTAAGTTAGGATTGAATTTTTCTATCTGGAGAGGATATGTGGGACAACTGGCCTATCTGTGACCTGTGAATGAAGTACCCTTGCAGGCCCCAATGTCCACCAGCGCTCAGGAAGACACTTGACTATAAAGAGAATGGAGCCTCCTTATTGGCTAGTCACCTGGTAATACCTATATAATTTCACAGTTCAGTTCAGTTCTAGTGTATATTCTTTACTGTTGTGACAAATTGTTAAAGTACTTTACATGACATTTAGTATTGTTAGTAATCTGTTAAAAGTGTATGCAGGAGGTCGATGGGAGGGAGGGGAATACAGACATGAAATAACAACAAAGCTAATGATTAAAGCAGTAGCTTCAGCTTCACAAAGCAATTCTACAGACATTCTTGGCTCCTTACAGCTGCTCTGTGAACATGGTATGTGGTCTTTCACATTAGAGATGAGGACACAGGCTCAGAGGAGTGATGTGATTGTTCAGCTGGTAAGAAGGAGAGCTGGGGTCCCATTGCTATCCTGGTCATCAAGGGATTTACAGGGAGAGGACAGATGTGTGGAACAGTGATGACTAAAACAAGGTCACTCTGTAGCTAAGTCCTCAGTTGAGTAGTGGGGCTTGTTGGTGCTGTTAGGGTCCAAAGAATCTAAAAGAGCTGGGGCAGTGGGACTGGTTCCTTTGAGGCTAAGGACGGTTTGTGAGAATGGGTTGGAATTCCCAAGGAAGTGGGTTCCCTGTGCCTGGACAGGTAAATGGTGGTGGTGGGGCACATCTGTGAGTACCAGCCTGAGTGGAGCAGAGTTAGCTGTGGGGAAGAGTGGCGAGTAGAGTCAGGGCCCAGTATGAAGCCTTGCTCTGGGAGGGTGATGTCAAAGCCTACATTTTTAGCTACCTTCAACTTTTAGTCTCTTTGGACCTCATTTTCTTGTCATAAAAGAATACTTACAATGGCTGCATGGTGCTTGTACTTAAATAGTTTCTATAGTCCAATTCCACGGGTTTTTTGAGCGCCCGTTGGGTCCAGGCTCTGGGATAGAAATATGAAAAAAGCTACTCTTAAGGCTCCTTCAGTAGAGATAATATGCCCACCAAAGAAGAGTGTTCTGGAGCTGCAAAACATCAGGCTATGTAGTAGGAGGGGTTAGTAATTATTACTGTCTCATGCCTGAACCTCATACAGACATTCTAACCTGTTGCTGTTAGGTGGAACAGTTTGCCCATCTTGACAAGCAGCTGAGCCCACAGGTTGACATGCACAGTCTGTGAATTTCTTGTATTCATCCTGCTCTTCATTCTGGAAGGTAGTTCCTGAGTCAGATGCAGGTTTTAGAGAGAGTGCCTGCAGTGGTATGGAGAAAGAAAAAATACTATTATTTCCGGACTTTCTCTTCTGAAACAAGTTTCAAAATGTGACTGTAGTAATCTCAACCCTTCACAACTGACCCCTGGGGGCTTGGTGTTTGCTGGAGGTGTGGGTATCATCTACCAGGAGCTCCCTCAGTCAGAGCCATGGTGCTCTGCAAATGGGGGAAGTTTTTCTTGTGTTGCTGGAAAGGGTTTTTAGGTAATTCTTTTCCAAGAGTGAGGTTTGGGTTCATTTACATCAAAAGATCAATGAATAGGAAGCCCTGGCTGGTGGTGCAGTGGATATGTGCCGGCTTGCGAACACAAAGGTCGCTGGTTCAATTTCCCAGCCAGGGCACATAACCAGGTTGCAAGCCAGGTCTCCAGCCAGCTCCCTAGCTGGAGGCAGGTGAAAGGCAACCATACATTAATGTCTCTCTCCCTGTCTGCCTCTCTCCCTTCCCCTCTCTCTGGAAACAATAAATAAAATTAAATTAAAAAAAGAAAAAGAAAGATCAGTGAATAGTTCATTAATTCTGACCAGAATATTTGGGCAGTGGGAGAAGGACCATCTATTGTCTTTATAGTTCTTACTCTTCAATGAACGTGTAAGGAGATATTCTGTTGTGGTTTGTGTTTTTAGATTGGATGACATTGGACATAGATCACTTCCTAGTACCCTGTGAACGCTAGTCTTTGATGCTAGCATGGCTGTTTGTACCAAGCATGACTAGCACTTGCGCAGGTTTCTATGACTGTTGGCAGTGCACAGAACCCTTTTGCTTCAGTAATTATTTTTAGTCTTCACAACTCTGTGAGAATCACAGCAAGAAAACCAAAAGAAACAACAATTATTTGTTGAATTGCACCTACTATATGCCAACTCTGCATATGGGAATCTCATTTAATTCTCACAATATTTAATTACTTGAGTGCTGTTGTCCCTGTATTCCTTATAAGGAAGTTGAGAGGTTGAGAGACTTGTGCAAAGTTAATGACAGAGTTAAGCTGGAATCTGCTCCTGATCTAGGACTCATCTGTGCTTCCATGTTTCTTTTGGCTCAACAGATCCCGTGATTCAGGGTCATCAGAATCACCAGGAGGGCTTGTTATACCAGATTGCAGGACTGCACTCTCAGTTCTGATTCAGCAGGTGTGGGCTGGGGCCTAATATTCTACATTTCTAACAGGTTCCTGAGTGATGCTGATGCTGCTGATCCAGGTACCATAATTGGAGAACTATTATTCTAGGTGAAAGGTTCTGCCTCTTTAATCTCTTTTTCTCTTTCTCTCTTTGTTTTTAAATTTAATTAAAAAAAATTTTTTTTAAAGATTTTACATACTTATTTTAGAGAGAGGGGAAGGGGGGAAGAAAGAGGGAGAGAAACATCAATGATTGGTAGCCTCTTGCATGTCCCCAACAGGGGACCTGGCCTGCAACTCAGGTATGTGCCCTGACTGAGAATTGAACTGGTGACCTCTTGGTTTGCAGGGTGGCACTCAATCTAATGAGCCACACCAGCCAGGGCTCTCTCTCTCTCTCTCTCTCTCTCTCTCTCTTTCTTTTAAAATCTTTCTTAATATTAAATCTGTGTCTTCTTACGGATGTTAAATATGATTATTTAGAATTCATTTATTCACTCAGTGGTTTTTATACTGACTATAGATACCAAAGTAAGCATTTGCCATGATGTTCAGTCTAGTAAGGGAGCTAAGATGGGTACCTAAATCAGATAAGATAGAAAGTAGTGGCACAAAGTTGGACAGGTAAATTAAGTAAGGAATATGGAAGAAGGAAGGAGTTATTGCCAGTAATGATGATAATGAAGGGTTTTGCTCTATTTTATATTTTTAAGTCCTTACCTGAGGTTATGCGTATTAATCTTTCTTTTTCTTTTTCTTTTAGAGAGAGAGAGAGGAAGGAGGGGAGAAAGAGACACACACACACATACACACACACATTGATATGAGAAATAGCTACTGGCCACCTCCTTTACACATCTGGACTAGTGACTGAACCTTCGACTTAGGTACATGTCCTGACTGGGGGCCACACCTGAACCCTTTGGTGTATAGCACTAGGCTCTTAACAAAGTGAACCACTCAGCCAGGGCAGGTTTTTCCTTTTTTTCTTAAGTTCAGTATTATATTAATATGTATCAGAGACAAAGGTAGTATTTTATATATCTACAATCCTTTACACCTCACAATAATATTATGAACAAGGCACCATTATTATTTCCATTTTTCAGATGGAGATACCAAGGCCATGAGAAGGTCACACAGTTAAGCAGTAAGGGAGCTGGAGGTGGAACCCAGCATTCTGCTCTATGCACCCACAAGAAAAACTCTCTACATTTGCATAGTGGGAGGAGATGAGGGAGAGCATGGGAAGAGGGAGGGAAGAACTCTGATGACTCAGGAGAGATGGTAACTACTGAGCAGGGATTTGACAAATGGGTATGATTTGATTCATATAGAAATAGAAAAAGCCCTGGCTGGTGGCACAGTGGATAAGGCACTGGTCTGCGAACCCAGAGGTTGCTGGTTCGATTTCCCAGGTTACAAGCCAGGTCTCCAGCCAGTTTGCATAGATGGAGGCAGGTGAAAGGCAACCATATATTGATGTCTCTGTCCGTCTCTGCCTCTCTCCCTGCCCCTCTTTCTAAAAATAATAAATCTTTTTTTAAAAAAAGCTTAAAAAAGAAAAGAAAAGAAAAGAAATAGAGAGTTCTTTCCTTTTGCCACTGCACCAGCAGCCATGAGTATGCTCAGGCTTCAGAAGAGGGCTTGCCTACAGTGTCCTCCACTGTGGCAAAAAAAAGGTCTGGTTAAACCCCAATGAGACCAATGAAATTGCTAATTCCAACTCCCGTCAATAGATTCAGAAGCTAATCAAAGATGGGCTGATCATCTGGAAACCTGTGACTGTCCATTCCTGGGCTTGGTGCCAGAAAAACACCTTGGCCCACAGGAAAAGCAGGCAGGCATATGGGCAAAAGTAAGCAAAAGGGTACTGCCAATGCACGAATGCCTGAGGAAGTAACCTGGAGGAGGAAGGAGGAGGATGAGAATTCACGCCGGCTGCTCAGAAGATATCTTGAATTTAAGATTGACTGGCACATGTACCACAGCCTGTACCTAAAAGTGAAGGGTAACGTGTTCAAAAACAAGCATATTCTCATGGAACACTTACGCAAGCTGAATGCAGACAAAGCTTGCAAGAAGCTTCTTGCTGATCAGGCTGAGGCCCACAGTTCTAAGAAGCTCTCAAGTGCTGTGAAGAGAGGCCAAGAAGGAGGAAATCATCAGAACAATGTCCAAGGAGGAAGAGACCAAGAAATAAAGTGTCACCTTTCTTACCTGTACAATAGTAGCCTTGACAATTATGTGGCTTAATCATTGAATAAAGTAGCCTCATCTACTTAAAACAGAAAAGAAAAGTAGTAGAAAAGGAGGCTTGGAGGGCTTTTTCAGCAGAGACAGTGGCCTGCTCACAGGTTGGGTGTTATGGGATAGGTGGGGTAATGGAATGGGTTCTGTTGGCCTAGCAAGGGGAGTGTCATGGAAAAGGAGACTGGAAGGGTATGGTAAAACCTGATTATGGAGGGCTGCAAATATTGGGCAAGTGCAAAAGTAGTTTGGACTCTTTCATTAGTGGCATTGGGGAGCCTTGGAAAATTTCTGAGGAGGGGAGATTTCAACTTGACAGTCACCAAAAGGTCATTCTCCTTTCTTACCATCAAAGCCCCCACTGTGCAGAACAGGAGTCCTACAAGGGAGTCAGCAGGATCCTCTGAGGTCTGGAGTCTTCCTTTGATGAAGAGGTGCAGCAGAAACAGCTGATGGAGCACAGGAAGAGATCTGGAATTCTGAGAGCTGGACAGGTCATAGAGCACCAGACATCAAAGGTCGTGTTCAGAGTGCCTTGTTGTCCCTGTGTAAGATCAGGAGCTGAAACACTCACGTGTTTTGCTGAAGGAAGGGGTGCCAGGCTGAGTGTGCTCTTTGGGATATTAAAAATTCTCATAGAATTATGCTTTTTAAAAAACAATGCATTGGCCCTGACTGGTGTGGCTTGGTTGGGGGGTTGCTGGTTCAGTTCTGGTCAGGGCACATGCCTGGGTTGTAGGCCAAATGCCTCATCAGAGAGATGCAGAGGACACTGATCAATTGATGTTTTTCTTTCACATGGATGTTCTTTCCCCTCTTTCTCCCACCCTTCCCTTCTCTCTAAAAATAAATAAAATCCTTTTTAAAAAGAAAAACAATGTATACCCACTTAGCAAATTTGAAAAATGTACAAAAATGCAATGGAGGAAAAAAAACATAACTGTGCTTTTTAAAATAACCTTGTTGAGATTCTTCTCATTTCATAAAAGAAGTAGAACACTTGTGTATTACATTTTCTCATACTTGGAGATGTAACATCGTATAAGCATTCTGTATACTTCACTCGTTTTTTGTCTTTGTTTTTGTTATTTTGGGGGGAAAGGGGAGACACAAACTGAGGAAGTGGCCTGAGGAGCACCAGTGAAGGGATGTTGCTTTTGACCTAGCAGATTTTTTAGGCTAACCTTGTGGTCTGAAAAGATAGAACATTAAGGCATTTTTGCTGACCCAGCTTATTGTGGTTATAAGAAGGACCTTTTAAACCTTGTCTCAGATAGTGCCTGTTTTAGTATTCCCTTCACTTCTGCCCTGGAGGAGTCTCTTTGATCTTCTCTATCCTGACTGCTTAGACTTGGTGTCTTACCAGCACTAGTTTCCTTCTGAGCCATCTTTCTTATATCATCCCATTTGTGGCACTGAAGTTCTTTTCTGAACCCACAGTGTTTGTTCCATATCATTCATTTGGCTTTTCTCTCACTTATAAAATGGAGTAATACCTACCCTTTAGGTTTTTGTGAAAATCAAATGAGGGAATGTGTTCAAGTCTCTAGCACAGCATCATGTATTGAATTAATACACTCAGACCTGTTGATTTCTTTTTTTTTTTTTTTAAAGATTTTATTTCATTATTTTTTTTAGAAAGAGGGGAAGGGAGAGAGGCAGAGAGGGAGAGAGACATCAATGTATGGTTGCGTTTCACCTGCCTCCAGCCACAGACCTGACTGGAGACCTGGTTTGCAACCTGATTATGTGCCCTGGCTGGGGAATCGATGTTGATTTCTTTATCTTGCATCTTGTCTTATGTTTATTGCCTTATCTTTGGATTAAGACTAGAGGTTCCTCAGGGCAGGATTCATACTTTCTATTTCCTTGTGATCCTCACAGCATGTGATAGAGTATATTTTGCAGTTACTCACTTCAAAGGTTCCTTTCTATCACACTAATTTTTTAGCATCTTTCAAAGCCAAAAATGTTAGCTATTTATATAGCTATTTACCATAAGTGGTTTACACACATTATTTCATTTAAACTTTTTCCTCTGAAATTCCTCTGCGTTAAGTCTGTGGTTCTCCATTTTACAGATGAAAAAATGGAAGCTTAGGGGAGTTAAGAAATTGCTGGAGGTGGCTCTTGTAGGCTGAGTCAGGTTACATACCCAGGGAGGAGAATTTCTATGTAGATAAGAAGGGACCCTAACTGATTCCACATGAAAGTCTTTGAAGGTAGCATATCCATCAGTGAATTCTAGAACACAGGTGCTCATTTCCCTTGCTCTGTGCTCTTCCAATGTTTGGCACTTTTTGTTTTGGATTGAAATCAGTCCTACCTCTGCCTATGTGTGACTGCATTATGTGAGTCCATGAACTGTTTCAGGACTCAGTTTCCTGAGCTGTAACAGGAAAGAACGCGCGTGTGTGTTGCTGGTTGAAATGGGGACCTTCCACGGAGTCTTAAGGAAAGTGTTTACGGAGATGCACACATGGGAGGACAAGGTGTAGTGGTAAGATTTATTTATTTTTATTTATTTTTAAAGATTTTATTCATTATTTTTGGAGAGAGGGGAAGGGGGAGGAAGAAAGGGAGAGAGTCCTCATCAGCTCAGCAAGTTTTCTGAGAGTTTGGTTAAAGGCTTTGATTTCTTACAAACCCTTAAGTCTATTTTTGGTAATGGAAGACCTATGTCTTTTAATTTTTCTTTGGACTTGCTTTGGAACTACAGTGTCTGGAAGAGAAAAAAGGGGGTTTAAACAGATGCTAAGTTGTCTAACTGACCAACTTGCTTTCAAGACATTACCAACCAGCTGCTGTTTTAATTGTTAATGAAGCATAAGCCTTATAGTCTGGGAGGCATGTCAAAAATTCTCTTTTGGGTTTTGGTTTAAAATTGAGTGTTGTGGAGGGAGACCGATTCTTTCATCTCAGAGAATTGGGGACAAGTCTTTGAGAACTGGGGACAAGCATAGGGCCTGTTAATTGGACACTGTTGAGTTTTTTGCCACTTCTCAAAGGAGAAATCACACTAAGCCTGGCATGTCATTAGTCAAAATAGGAAATGAGGACTGAGAAATTATGTTGCTTGATGGTTGAAAGTGGAATTTGTTAGTGAGAAAGTGGAATTTGTTCCAGAGAGTGAGAATCCCTCATATTAATTCTGGAAATTTTTAAGCCAACAATTCAAAGAATCACCAGATTCTAGCTGGGGCCTTAGTGGCATCTAGCCCTCTTATTTTGCATTGAGTAAACTGAGACCCAGAGAGATTATAGGTCTGTACTATTTTTACTCTTAACTATAATTCTGACATGAAACATGTGTTGTTTTTTTCTTTTTTCAACCAACTCAGTGTTCTATAATTCAATTCTTAACAACTACCTGAAGTTATCCCAGACTGCTCTCCCTCCACCACCATCCCACACACACAGGTGATCAGCTCAGAACCACCAAACTGCTCCCAATTGAGACACCAGCAGCAAGTCTCAGGTTGCTACCTGTACTTCTGACCAACTGGTTATAAATTGGGGGTTCTCAGAATCCCTTCCTCAGTTTCGATAGTTTACTACAGTGGCTCAGGAAACAAAGGAAAACTCTTTACTTACATTTACTGGTTTATTATAAAGGATAAAAACTAGAAACAGGGAAATTCACAGCAATACAGGTCTACCTAAAAAGGTTAGAAGAGTCCCTGGCTGGTGACACAGTGGATAAGGAGCTGACCTGCAAACCCAAAGGTTGCTGGTTCGATTCCCCAGCCAGGGCACGTAACCAGGTTGCAAGCCAGGTCTCCAGTCAGATGCATAGTTGGAGGCAGGTGAAAGGCAACCACACATTGATGTTTCTCTTCCTCTCTGCCTCTATCCCTTCCCCTCCTTCTAAAAATAATAAATAAAATCTTTAAGAAAAAAAAAAAAGGTTAGAAGAACCTTATACAAACAACCTAACCATAAAGCTGCAAAAACTAGAGGAGCAACAATGAACAAAACCCAGAGCAAGTAGAAGGAAGGAAATAATCAAATCAGGGCAGAATTAAATCACTTAGAGACTAAAACTACAGTTCGAAGAATCAGTAAATCCAGGATCTGGCTCTTTGAAAAAATAAACAAATTGACAAGTCTTTAAACAGACTTGTCAAGAAGAAAAGAGAGAGGACTCAAACAAAATCAGAAATGACAAGAGAAATCACCACTAATACCTCAGAAATACAAAAGATTGTAAGAAATTACTACAGACAACTATGTAACAAGAAGTTTGACAACCTGTATAAAATGGACAAATTTCTGGAGATGTATAATTACCAAAACTGAATCCAGAAGTAGCAGAAGGCCTGTATAGACCAATAACAGCCAGTGAAATTGAAGCAGTAATCAAAAAACTCCCAGTGCACAAGAGTCCTGGACCAGATGGCTACACAGGTGATTTTTACCAAATATTTAGAGAAGAACTGACTCCTGTCCTTCTCAACCTATTCCAGAAATTCCAAGAAGAGGGAAGACTCCTAAACTCTTTCTATGAGGCTAATGTAATTCTAATCCCAAAACCAGGTCAAGACACAACTAAGAAAGAAAACTACAGGCCAATATCCCTGATAAACATAGATGCTAAGATTCTCAACAAAATATTGGCCAGCTGGATCCAGCAATACATTCAAAAGATCATAAACCATGATCAAATGGGTTTTATCCCAGGGATGCAAGGATGGTACAACATTCACAAATCAATAAATAAAAGAAACTATATAATCATATCAATAGATGCTGAAAAAGCATTTGATAGAGTACAGCAACTGTTTATGATAAAAATGCTCAGCAAAATGGGAATAGAGGGAGCATACCTCAACATAATAAAGGCCATATATGAGAAACCTGCAGCCAACATCATACTCAAGGACAAAAAACTAAAAGCTTTCTCCTCCCTAAGATCAGGAACAAGACAAGGCTGTCCACTCTCTCCACTTTTGTTCTACATAGTTTTGGAAGTTCTAGCCATAGGGATCAGACAAGAAAAAGGAATCAAAGGTATCCACATTGGAAAGGAAGAAGTAAAACTATCATTATTTGCAGATGACATGATAGTGTACATAGAAAACCCAATAGACTCCACCAAAAACCTACTTGACCTAGTAAGCAAATATAGCAAAATAGCTGGATATAAAGTCAATAATCAGAAATCAAAGGCATTTTTGTATACCAATAATGAAATACCAGAGATAGAAGCTAGAAAATAAATCCCACTTACCATAGCAACAAGAAAAATAAAGTACTTAGGAATAAACTTAACCAAGGAGGTAAGAGACCTGTACTTGGAAAACTACAGGACACTGAAGGAAGAGATTAAGGAAGATACAAATAAATGGAAGCATATACCATGTTCATAGATGGGAAGAATTAACATCATTGAAATGGCCATACTACCCAAAGCAATTATGGTTTCAATGCAATTCCAATGAAAATACCAATGAAATATTTCACAGATACAGAAAAATACTTTAAAAATTTATATGGAGCCAAAAATGCCCACAAATAGCCACAGCAATCTTGAGAAAGAACAAGGTAGGAGGACTCACAATACCTGATATCAAACTATACTACAAGGCCACTGTAATCAAAACAATCTGATGGCGTAAGAATAGACATATAGGTCAATGGAACAGAATAGAGAGCCCAGAAATAAACCCAAGATTCTGTGGTCAATTAATATTCAACAGAGGGGGAAGGTACATAAAATGGAGTGAAAATAGCCTCTTCAACAAGTGGTGTTAGGCAAACTGGATAAGGACATGCAAAAAAATAAAACCAGACCATCAACTTACACCATCCACCAGAATAAATTCAAGATGGATGAAAGACTTAAACATAAATGGTGACACCATAAAAGTCCTAGAGGAAAACATAGGAAGTAAAATTTCAGATATCCTACACAGAAATATTTTCACTGATACTTATCCAAAGGCAAAGGAAATAAAGGAACAAATATACAAATGTGACTATTAAACTGAAAAGTGTCTGCTAAAGAAAACACCAGCAAAATTAAAACCAACTGTATGGGAAAACTTATTTGCCAATGATACCTCAGACAAGGCTTTGATATCCAAAATATACAAAGAACTTATGCAACTCAACACCAGGGAGACAGCCCAATTGAAAAATGGGCAAAGGACCTGAACAGACAACTCTGAGGAGGGCATACAGAGGGCCCAAAGGCATATGAAAGAATGCTCAACATCACTAGCCATGAGAGAGATGCAAAATAAAACCACAATGAGATACCACCTCACACCTGTCAGAATGGTAATCATTAACAAATCAACAAACAAGTGATGGTTAGGATGTGGAGAAAAGGGAACTCTGGTGCATTGTTGCTGGGAATGCAGACTGGTGCAACCACTATGGAAAACAGTGGAATTTCCTCAAAAGACTAAAAATGGAACTGCCTTTTGACCCAGCAATTCCACTGCTAGGATTATACCCAAAGAACCCTGAAACACCAATTCAGAAGAACCTGTGCACCCCTATAGCAGCGCTATTTACAATAGCCAAGTGCTGGAAACAGCCTAAGTGCCCATCAGTGGACGAATGGATCAAAAAATTTTGGTGCGTTTACACAATGGAATGCTACACAGCAGAAAGAAAGAAGCTTCTACCTTTTGCGATAACATGGATGGAACTGGAGAGTATTATGCTTAGTGAATAATCCAGTCAGTGAAAGACAAATACCATATGATCTCACCCATTACAGAAGACTAATGAACAAAACAAACAAATAAGCAAAACAGAACCAGAGACATGAATACAAGGAATAGACTTTCAGTGTGCAGAGGGGAGTGGGGAGAAGGAAGGAGGGAGAGGGAGGCAAAGAACAGTTTAGTCAAGGAACTGGCATGGGTGACCCATGGACATGGACAACATGTGGGATTGACTGTGGTCGGGGGATGGGGTTGGTGGGGGAAGGGGAGAGCAGGGGCAGGGAACGGGATGAATGTAATACAATAAAATGTAAGAAAAACCAGAAACAGCTAAATGGAAGAGATGCATGGGGCAAGATGTGAGGGGAAGCGATACAGAACTTGGATGTCTCTCTGAGTGCTGTCCTCCTCACACCTCAGTGTGCTCACCGACTAGGAGGCTCTCAAGCGCTCTTATGCAGGTGTGAGAGATGAGGTCACTGGCCATTGGTGACCACTTAGCCTTTATCCTTTCTTCTGGAGGGTGGAGGTGGGGGGGGTGTGCTGAAAGCTTCCAAACTCTATAAGGCCTTGGTCTTTCCGGCAACCAGCCCCATCCAGAAGCTATGGAGCTACCCCACCCCCACCCCCAGTTACCTCATTCTCTTAAAAGACTCTTTTATCAATGTAGAGATCCCAAGGATTTTGGAGCTGTGTGCCAGGAATCCAAGACAAAGACCAAATATTTATTTTTTATTATATCACAGTGAGATAGGCCGGTGAGCCAGGACAAGTGGAAAAGGGAAACTGAGACAGATAGTTAGATGGCCAAGCTCTCAACAGCCATCTAGTAAATCACAAAATCCTATCTTCCCCAACAAGGGGGTAAATGGTTTATACTTTAACCCAACCAGAGGGTAAATAGCTTAAATCACCCTACTGAGACAGATAGCTGAGATCCAGTTAGTGCCAAGATACCCAAGAATGGATGAAGTCAGAGGAATAAATCTCATTTTGGTACATCAGCATAAAGCTGATGATTATTCTACTGAGATCCTCCCCTGAACTCCCAGTCTTTAAAAACCCTCAAGATGGCTCTGACCAGTTGGAGCATCCTCCCATAGACGAAAAGATTGCTAGTTTGATCCTTGGTCAGGGCATATAGGGAGGCAGCCGGTTGATGTTTTTTCTGTCTCTCTCCCTTACTCTCTCTCTGAAATCAATAAAAACACGTCCTTAGGTGAGGATTAAAAAAAAAAAAATTAAAAACCCTCAAGAGGAAGGACCTAGTGCTCACTCTCCATTCCAGGAGCATGCCCATGCCTTTCCCTTGCCCTGACACTTGCAACCAGGAGCAATTGGCGGCGGCAGCTCATCCCCGGCCAACCCCCCTATCTTGTCTCCAAGGCCCTCTTTTCTCTCGCTTCCCAGTAAGCTCAATTCTTTCCTGTAATTGTTCCAGGGATCCAAGGCAGCTCTGTGTAGGCTCTCCTGTTGTTTCTTCCATCCTAGGCCTTTCCTTGTTTTGCTGTCCCCAACTTTAGTAAACATACTGTGAAAATCACCTGGACTTATGTTGTGAAGTCTTTCCTGCACACAGTTAAGAACCCACACACTAGGCAGATCCACTAAGGGCCAGGTCCCCTTCCTGGTAATAACAGTAGGTGACTTACCAAAGTACCAGTGAGTCGGTGTTAAAACTGGGGAAAGAACTCAGTTTATGACTCACAGGTTTTTCTGCATACCTCAGGGCCTCACCACTATATGGGCAGGGAGGCTAAGCAAAGTCTGCCATTCATGGAGGGGCACTTCTTGACTCAGACTCATTAAGGTAAATACTTTTATTGTTTGAAAGCTAATCTGATTTAGATCTGGCTTGGGGGTGGCTGTTTAGCTCCAGGTTTAATGATTAAAATGAAATTAGTTCACAAAATAACCTTTGGTCTTCTGTTCTATCTATTTTTTTCTGGCACTGATCCAGGACAAAGAAACTAAACCCAGACAAGGACTCAGGAGTTCTGGGATTGGTCACTACGCTGTTGCTACATTGCTATATGACTTTTGGTAGGTCACATCCTACCTGTTTGCTCATTTGAAGAACATGGATCAAACAATAGGGTATCCAAGTTCATTTTCATACTTAAAGTTTAAGTCCTGGATCAGAGTGGCTTTCAGTTGGTCTTAAGGTCTTTAGCCTCCATAGGAGATTCTTCTTTTTTTTAATCCAGTTTGTGTGTGTGTATACTTACATATGCTAATATTTTTCAGTATCATCTACTTTTATTAATAAAATGTATACATCTTGTTATAGTTTTAACAAATGTATCCACTGTTGTAACCTACACTCCATCAAAAGATACTTAATTCCAGAAAGTTCCTTCATGCCCCTTCCTTCTTAATACACCCCTTGTAGAGATAACCACTGACTCTAACTCTCACTGGTTAGCTTTGCCTGTTCCAGTGTATAGCACATGCTCTAGTTTATAGTTATGTGCTTTCGTGTTGAGTCCCAGTAGCATTTTGAAGAGTTGTGCTTTTTCCTCTAGTCTTGGGAAATCACATACGTATATTATTTTCTCCCTCTGCCATCTTGAAAGGGCATATGGCCTGGGGTCCTGTTGTGACTTGAGAAGTGAGGGCCCTCTGCCGCTGGCCACCATGTTGTCTGCTGGGTGTGATGGAGAGTATAGCTTCATTTCCAGAGATGAGGTTGGGTTTGTTTCTATAATTGTTCTCACTTGTCCCCTGGACAAATTGGGTCCACCAGCACATGAAAGAGAACTCTGACACCAGAAAATGTCACATGTAATGGCACTTGGTGCCCAGAGATACACTCATTTCAATTTCATAACTACTTTTGAACATAAAGGCAGATTGCTCCGGGGAGCAACAGCAAAAGGAAGGAGGTCTGGAAAGGTCTGAGCAGATGGATGGAGGAGCAAGACAGATAGAGAATTTTTGGCCTCTCTTGGCTATGGAGCTTAGTGCCAGTGGAAGGGGTTTTTTTTTGTTTGTTTTTCTTCATAATGGCTTTAGCCTTTGTTTCCTCTTCTAACTTAGTGTCTAGCCCTGGTCTTCCCTGGTCCATTGCAGGTGCCATTCAGCAGGTCTCTTTCCTTCCATTCTCCATCCTTTTCTACTCTGTAGCCACTCAGAATTTTGAGAATATCCCAGAGCTCCCCTGGAACTTTATTTTTTTTTAAAAGATTTTATTTATTATTTTTAGAGAGAGGGGAAAGGAGAGAGGCAGAGAGGGAGAGAGACGTCAATGTATGGTTGCCTTTCACCTGCCTCCAGCTATAGACTTAACTGGAGACCTGGCTTGCAACCTGGTTATGTGCCCTGGTTGGGAATTGAACCAGCGACCTTTGGGTTTGCAGACCGGTGCTTATCCACTGTGCCACCAGCCAGGACTTTCCCCTGGAACTTTCCATCTACCTCAGAATGAGTTATAAATTTAGCCTGGTGTTTAAGCCCTCACTGAGTGGACTTCTTCCTGTCTACTCTTTTTTTTTTTTTTTAAGATTTAATTAATTTATTTTTAGAGAGAAGGAGAAAGAGGGAGAAAACATTACTGTGTGGTTGCCTCTCACATGCTCCCAAGTGGGGACATGATCTGTAACCAAAGCATGTGCACTGACTGGGAATTGAACCAGTGACCCTTGATTTGCAGGTTGGCATTTAATCCACTGAGCCACACAAGCCAGGGCTCTGTACTCTTTAACAGAAGGTTGTACACACTCCATTCTTGCTTCCTCCTTGCCTGTGCTTCTCATGTTCTTTCCCCTTCATGGGACTCCTTCTTTTCTCTTGTTCCATACTGTTTTCTATAGTGGTTGTACCACTTTACATTCCCACCAACAATTCACAGGGTCCTGATTTCTCCACACCTTCACTGAGACTGTTCTCATTGTAGCCACCCTAATGGATATCAAGTGGTTGCGTGCCTTTTGGGAGTATGTTATTAAGCACCCATATAGATTCAGGATTGTTCAGAACCTAAGTGAAAGATGTGTAGCTAGAGGAAGGCAGAGCATCAGTGTCATGGGGAATATGTTCATTTTTCAGCATTTTTAATTTACTAGATGATGCCATGTGGTTGTTACATAAAATTTCTTTGTTGGGAGGGAGGGTGGCAGTGATAGAGCAGACAAGACTTGAAGGGTCACTTGTGCCTAAGTGACAGAGCGGAAATTGTAGCCCTCAGCTGGGCTGGTAGCATTACCTGGGCCCTTAGTTGAATAGATGTCCTTCTGAAGGAGATACCTCCTTCCTGTCCTGGGTAGGTGGGCATGTTGCAGGGAAGCATGGAGGAAGGGGGAGAGGCTGGACAGCCTCCCAGGGTTTCTGGGAGCCTGCCCTGCTTGGTGCTGGGGATGTGTGAGTCACAGTTATCACCCTCAGGGAGTTTCCCCTGAGAGGGAGGTGAACACATAATTTCAGTGCCCTTAGGGTGCTTCCTGTGGGAGCACTAAAAGGGGGCACAGAGGAAAGCCAAAATTAGGTTTTAGGTGCCTGGACCTGGTGTGAAGGATGAGGAGTTGGCCAGATAGAGATGTAAGAAACCTCCAAACATGTAGAGAATTTTTGTGAATTAATTTCAGCCAAACTGACAATTGCTGGGAAGCAAAATCTAACTGATTGAAAAAATGCTCCGAAAAAACTCCAGTTTGCACCTTATTTTATACATTACAATCAAAAGAGAAGATGTAAGTGGGTTACAAGAAATTCATTGATAATAGATTAGGGAGACAGGAGAAAGCAAAGTGGGGAAACCTCTGGGATTGGATGGATAAAAGGGAAATGATCAACAGATGGCTGTTGATTCGGGTTGTGAAAGAATTCACAAAAAGAAGAAAATGCAGAGAGCAAAGTCTTAATCACATTCCTAGAGAAGTAGAGAATTATGTTGGCCCTGAGAGGTTGGGGTTGAGGTTTTATTGGCTTATAAAGGATTGGGGTGTTGCTGTTGTGTGTCCACTGGGCCGTTGTGAGCATTGTAACACAGGGGGCTTCAGGTCGTTTTGGTAAGCTGCAATTGGCTCCAGTGTTACCTTTTGCCTGTGGCTGCTGGGTGGGGAGGATGCAGTTCGTCACATTCACATTCTGTTCTTGCATTCCAGCAATTTCCAGTCCCGGGGACGTAAGCTAGAAGAGTAAAATGGCAGCCATGCTTAACAAGGTCATAGGCCTGCTTAATAAATGGTGCCATGGTAGCAAATGGGGCTGGCAATTCCTATCCCTCCTTCAGAATGGGGGCCTCAGGTAAGTCCCTCCCTGAAGAATCCCCACAATTGCTGAGGCCACCATTTGACAACTTCTGTTTGCTCCTGGGATTGTTGTTAGTCCCGCTCCCATTTCTCCTCTTGCTGATCCTCATCATGATTGTTAGACTCTGAAAGCCCAATGGACTAACTCTGTTTGTGGGGTCTGAGGGCCCTTTTCTAGCATTTGGAATTTGTGTTGAATGTCTGGGGCTGACTGGGAGATGACATACGTGCATTGCTAGGGTAGACTGACCCTCCCTAGAATTGGGGTCCACGTTAGTGTGGAGGTGAGAAGCCTCCTGGAGCCCAGAAAGGAAAAGCACAGGGTTCTCATCTGGCCCCTGAGTAACTTCCTTAACCTTGTCATAGCTCACGGGCTTGATAGTAGCCCACTTCATTCCCTCTGTGGGGCAGGAGAGCATGTGATCCTGCTTACAGTGGTCAGGGGAATTAGCTTGGTATCCCAGGTGGGGTCCTGATCAGAGACGGCTGTGGTGCCTGAGGCATAAGTATTAGGCTGCCTCCAACTTCAGTTATCCCCATCTCCTGTTCCTCAGTCCAGATATGACCTCTGTCTCCTGAATTCGTACATGTAGAAAAGATCATGTGACTATCTCTCCAGGAGAGGTCATAGGAGAAGGTGACATTTTAAACTCTTCTGTAAACTTAGTTGGGTTTGCCGAAAACCTGCCAATTTTGACCTCATTTTGGGAGAGGTCTGACATTGGAAATGGGGCCTGGACCCAAATAATGCTCTCTGATCTAGCAACCTCTCAGAGAGGGAGCTGGGTTGCAGGCTTAGGGGGACTCCTGAAAGGGATGGTGGGAACAGGTATGTCCAGGAGAAATCCAGTCTGAAAGGGGAAGCAGGGAGATGTGAGGAGGAGAAATAGGGAGAAGCGGTGGAGGGGATGTTAAAAGAGTCAGGAAGGGCAAAAGTGGAATATGGAGGAGGAGGAGGTGTAGAGAAAGGGAGATTGTTTGAATCTTGGGAAGATGGGGGAGGATGGGAAGTAGGTGTAAGAAAGAATGCATGGCAGGAGGTGCAGAGATCAGGATGAAGAGAGAGCTCGCAAAAGGCCTGAAGGTCAGGAAGCTCAGGCCGTTCCTCTAGATGGTCAAGTTGGAGGATAGTATTATAGTTAGGAGATCTGTTCGTGGGCCAGACCTCCTGATCCCCTAGTTTGTATTGAGGCCACGCTGTACTGCAATTGGGCTTGAAGTCAGTAAGTCCCAGAGCCTTCAAGTTCTTAAGGAGACATCCCAATGGGGAGTCCTTGAGTGGGGTTGATTCAGTATTTTCCATGGCAAGAACTATAGGGTATGCATGATCAATTGGCAAATTTTAGTAAATAAACAACATACCACAAAATGTTATATTTTGAAATAAATTTATTCTTATATATAAATACATAAACGTAGTCATTTTTAAAATTGTGCGAAAAAGTCTCCATTTGCTGAAATAATAGACTCGATTAGACTTTGGAATCTTAAGCACGCTTTAACGAACGTTTCTTTATCCATGAACATCATCATGTTTTCAATCTTAGCTTTAACAGCCTCTTTATTGGAATGAGGTTGTTTTATTAACTTCTCTCTCACAAATGTTGCATACATAATAGTCTGAAGAATTTACACCTGGTGAACTAGGCAGCCAGATTTCCTTTGACCAAAATTCAGGAACACTGACACTGAGAAATTCTTGCACCTACCTTTTTGGCATTGTGACGTCCAGTGCTGGCCTGCAAACCCAAAAGTCGCTGGTTCAATTCCCCAGCCAGGGCACATAACCAGGTTACAAGCCAGGTCTCCGGTGAGCTCTATAGCTGGAGACAGGTGAAAGGCAACCATACATTGATGGCTCTTTCCCTCCCTGCCTCTTTCCCTTCCCCTCTCTCTAAAGTTAATAAATAAAATCTTTAAAAAAAAATGACGTCCATTTGTGACTTGTTTCATCCTCGGTACAACTACTTCAAATGTCAAGGTAAACATCCCGTGTCTTCATTGATGATCTCCTGGATTCTATGTACAATATCTGGACTTGTGCGATCTTTACGTACCTTATGCGTTTTCCTTGTTGGTGCGACAACATCAGGATCAGCATCATTCACCTTCTTCACATTGTAAACTGTATGTAAATGGATTGTTATTGAAGTCTGCAATGTCCTTAGCAGTTCGTCCTTCACTCAGTCCAGAAACTACGGTTGCTCTAACATTATATTCCTTCGATGTGAGGGTTGCTCTCAGAATTTAATACTTTATATCTGAAACAATGATGTTAAATCATAACCTTAGAAACATAGTTTTTCAAAGTGAATAAGAAGCACGTGAAATAAGGAAATGCAAAGTTATTGCCAATTGATTGTGCGCACCCTGTACAAGAAAAAAAAAACACACATCTCAGAGAAGGAAATGTGCCAAAGTGGGGGAAGGTCAGAGAGGGGGTCCCTGACTCTGATGACCTAGACAGTCTGACCCCAGGAATCAAGCATCCTCAACTCCAAGATCAGACTAAAACTGGAGAGATCTGTCCTAGGGTCAGGCATCGGTGAATCATAGGACAAGACTGAGACTAGAGGGGAGATGGTCAAGAGTGGTACCTCATGGCTGAATCCCATAAGGAAAGCAATAGGCCTGATGCTGGGGCCTGTGACCAGGACATCATGACTAGAAAAGTATTGCCTGTAGTTCTGTGAATGTTAGCGTCCTGAGATCCAGAGAGATTTACTCATCACTAGCAGTGAAGGTGGGTGAGGAGGAGGCTATCTGCAGAACCTAGAGGAATGGAAAAGGATTAGAACTGTCTCTCTAAACCTCACAGAGGCAGGCTTAGGGGGTTAGCCCGGGATGGACTTCTGCTGCCCACTGCTTCCCTAGTCGCAAGTCTCAGGAGGCAGAGGAGAGGGAGAAACAGAATGTCTCCATACAGACCATCAAAATGTTAGGGTGGTCAGTGACATGGGCTGTGAAAGAATTCATAATGAGAGAAAAGTGCAGAGAGCAAAATTTTATTCACTTCCCAAGAGAGGAAAGGGGCCAGGTGTGAAGAATTATGCCAGTCCTGGGGGGTTGGAATTTTGAGCCACGATAGCAAATGGCACTGATAGCAAAGAACACAGCTTTGTCCTTTCAATAGACACATAATTTCTTTACATGGGGGTGAGAGTGGCTACGGGATATTAGCAGTCAACAATTAACTCAATAATAATGAGGGTATTTGTGGTCTTCACTCTGGTGCCATATCTGTGTTTTTAAGGGTCTGGAAAAAGGAAATCACTTTGGCATTCCAAAGGTATATTATTGTAGATGCAAAAAGACAGTATCCTCAATTAAGGTAAAGATTGACTTTTGTGAAGGAAGATTCTACCCTAGGACATGACTACCTGCCATAAACTACTTTTAGTTAATAAGTTTTAATTTCAGACCATCCTATGTGGTTACTTTAGGTCTCTGAGTTTGTAAGACCCACTACACAGGCCTTCCCTACACTTGTTAGGTTTTTTATGTGGCCCCTTTTTGCCCACAGTGCCTATACTCATTCTTATTTTAAGATTAGACAATATATACTCATTTTATGATTAGACAATAAGAAATGTATAAAGTGAAAGTAATAGATGTACACATTGTTTTTTAAAAAATTAAACAATACAGCCCTGGTCAGTGTAGCTCAGTTAGTTAGAGCGTTTTCCTGTATGTAACCAGTAGGTCGTGGGTTTGATCCCTCATCGGGACACATGTGAGAGGCAGCTGATTGATGTTTCTCACATTGATGTTTCTCTCCCTCTCCCTTCCCCTCCCTTCCTCTCTCTCTAAAATCAATAAGCATGTCCTCAGGTAAGGGTACCAAAAATAGGCAATACAGAAGTATATTTTATATAAAGTGTCAGTCCCCATTTCCCACCAACCTTGGCTTCCCAGAGGTATCTCCAGCAGCTGCTTAGAGTGTGGTCCTTATTCCATGAAGTTTCTTTTGTCTAACAGAAGGTTTCATTTTACAGCTTGCTTTTGTCATGCCATTGTCTGTTTTAGAGATCTCTCATGGCAGCATATTTCAGTTGAGCTTGTTGTACATAGCATTCCGCAGAGTGGATAGACAATTATATAGCCATTCTTGTACTGGGAAGCAGCGTGGGGTTTTCCTTATAAACAGTGCTGTTTGTACACTTATACATCTCTATGGTTTAGAATGCTAAAGGTAAAAACCTGGGTCATGGGGAAAGGAACAAAGGGGAGAAAAAAGGGAATGGATGTAATACAACAACAATAAAGTTAAATAAAAAACAAAAACGAAAAAAAAAAAAACCTGGGTCAGATGACAGTAGCACTTAAAACTTTAATGGACCCTTTTCATGAAGATGGTGCCCAAAGCGAAGAAGTAAACCTCTGTCCCTCCCAAAGCCGAAGCCAGGGCAAAGGCTTTAAAAAGGCAAAGAAAGCAATGCTAAAAGGCCTCCACAGCCCCACAAAAAAAGATCCGCACATCACCCACCTTCTGGAGGCCTAAGACATTGTGGCTCCGGAGGCAACCTAAATATGCTCAGAAGAGCACCCCCAGGAGAAACAAGCTTGACCACTATGCTGTCATGAAGTTCCCCCTGACTACCGAGTCAGCCATGAAGAAGATAGAGGGCAACAGTACACTTGTGTTCATTGTGGATGTCAAGGCCAACAAGCGCCTGATCAAGCAGGCTGTGAAGAAGCTCTGACATTGATGTGGCCAAGGTCAACACCCTGATCAGGCCTAATGGAGAGAAAAAGACATATGTTTGACTGGTTCCAGACTATGATGCTTTGGATGTTGCCAACAAAATTGAGATCATCTAAACTGAGTCCAACTGGCTAATTCTAAATACAAAATTTTATACCATTGAAAAAAATTTTTTATGGAGATGGCCAAGTTAATTTCTAGAAAGGGGTCCTGCATTCTAACAGATGGCACGAGTACCTAGGTATCTTTACATTTCTGCACATTTGAGGAGGCACCAGGCATTTGGTTGTCAGTGGCCCATGCTTCCTGATGGGAAACCATCTCTAAGACCTGTGCTGAAGGCCTTCCTGAGCACCATGTTCATGAAAAGCTGGGTGGACAGTGCACACAGGTGGAGCTGTGAGGTCACCATCCCTTCTGCAGCTTTCACTTCCCCTGCCCTGTGTTAGCCAGCCAGGATCCTTACTTTTCTTATGGAAGGCTTTTTCCCTAAAGACCCTTTGGTCACCATTTCCCGGTGGACTCTCATAGGAAATTTCTTTTCTTTTTCCTGTCTGCCTGCCAGCTGTGAGGGAGCCACATCTTTCTGTAGCTGTTCCAGGGTAGTAACCTTGATGCTCAAAGTCACACTCCCTGCATGTTATAAGTGATTGTCAGCCTTGAGAATCCATAGGGTCTCTCCTTTTCTCTAAACCAGTGAAATAAATGGAAAACAGGAATTTTGTACATCCTTTACTTGGGGTCAGAACAGAGGAGGAAAATTTTGTGCCCCCAAATCTGATGTACATTCGTAGATGTTGGATTTTAGATTCAGGTCCAGCCAGAGATGGAAAGGAGTAGGTGAGGAGGGAACCTCTACTTACCAGGGTTTCTGTTCATTCCCCTTGTAGCAACCAGTCAGTGGTATTGCTTTCCCTGACTTGCAGGGAGGCTGATTCACATGCCACAGCACTCCAGGGAGAACGCAGCAGAGCTAAGACTTGAACCCAGGCTTTCCCCACATTGAAGCCACTATCTCTGCTCTTGATTGGCTCCAAATGCCCTGAGGTACCATCCCCAAGAACCTCCCCCAGAGGTAAAAAAGAACTAGCTCCACTCTCTGGTGGGCCTCCCGGGGCCCATTGGTTGACTCTGAGAAGAAACTGCAGTTTCTCCTCTTTCCCTTCTCTGAATACCTAGGCACTGGCCTGGGCTTTCCAGATATTGCTGTTTACATTCACCACTAGGGACCGTCTTCTTGATTAAAAAAAAAAAATTTTGTCATAAAGTCAGGGCATGTAACCAGATTGCAGGCCAGGTCCCCAGCTAGGTCCCCAGCTGGAGGCAGGTGAAAGACAACCTTACATTTGATGTTTCTCTCCCTTCCTCCCTCCATGCCCCTCTCTCTAAAACTAACGAATAAAATCTTTTTAAAAATTGTCATAATCTTTGATTATGTGTTGATATAAATTATCTTACATACAAATTACAATCTGATTAAATTTAATAACTTTTAAAAAGGCAAAAATTCTCTTCATGTACAATATTTTTTTCTAGAGTCTAGTAAATACAGTCCTTTTCATTGTAGGATTTCTACTTAATGTAATAAGCAAAAACAATAAAAAATTAAACCAAACACCTGTTTTTCAACTATCGCTATTGAATAAAGCATTAAAAAGACAGAGAAAACTTTTTTTTTGTTTAGAAATGAAGAATGAATACTTAAGTTAGTGGCAAAACCCCCTCCCCGCAAAAACAGAAAACAACCCAGGAACAATCTTCAGGGTGTATTTCCCTGTTTAGGAGTGCAAAGTGACTGTGGACCATCTCTGGGTTCCTGCGACAGCCCAGCCCAGCATAGGATCCTACTGAGGATTGTGCCAAATATCACCATGACAATCCTGGTGCCCTCCTCGCTAGTGCTGGAAGACCTCTTTGATGGCCTCAGAGTAGGGCTTATGTGAGATGTGTGACCATATATCCTTTAGGGGGCAGGTGACCAAGGTGAATTATTTCACTCCTCTAGCCACAGCATAGCAATTCGCATGTAGTGGATGGCTTTTAGCATTTCCTGCTGGGACTTGTCCTTGGATTTCAGCTTGAAGTAGGTGTTTGTGTAAAATTCCCAGAGTTCCTTAATCACTTTATATCTGTGGGAATATTCCCAGATGGCTGTAGCTATTTGAAGGGCAAAGATCACTAAGAGGAAGACAGAAAGTCCTAACATGGACTGGGACTCCTGTGCAGTCTCACCGCAGCCCCTGAAAGCCCACCCACATCATGAGGCTTTAGTCAGGACCTATGCTTCTGTGTAGAGGCTGGAATGACAGATTATTTTCTTGCTTTGAGATGCTCTTGCCTGAGTTTAATTGGAGCCACAGTCCAATGGCAAAGATGTGATCCTGGCAAGCCAAAAGGTGAGGTTATAGCTGAGAAGCAGATGCTGAATGTGCTTGATACCTCCGAGTGGTGTGGCCTGGGTTGCACTGCTGTGAGATGGGGCCACCACCTTCATGATTTTGAAGTACCCATGAGCCAATATAAAGAAAATATTGCTTTTCTGCTGGTGGACACTGCTGAGTAAGCATCGTTTAAGTCTCCTCTTTTGCAGTCATGTCTATGTCAGAGTCGCCCAAAGAGCTGGAACAGCTACAGAAGCTCTTTATTGGAGGTTTGAGCTTTGAAACAACAGATGAGAGCCTGAGGAGCCATTTTGAGCAATGGGGAAACCCTCACAGACTGTGTGGTAACGAGAGATCCAAACACCAAGTGCTCCAGAGGCTTTGGGTTTGTCACATATGCCACTGTGGAGGAGGTAGATGCAGCCATGAATGTAAGGCCACACAAGGTGGACGGAAGAGTTGTGGAACCTAAGAGGGCTGTCTCAAGAGAAGATTCTCAAAGACCTGGTGCCCACTTAACTGTGAAGAAGATTTTTTTCGGTGGTATTAAAGAAGATACTGAAGAACATCACTTAAGAGATTATTTTGAACAGTATAGGAAAATTGAAGTGATTGAGATCATGACTGACTGAGGCAGTGGCAAAAAGAGGGGCTTTGCTTTTGTTACCTTTGATGATCATGACTCTGTAGACAAGATTGTCATTCAGAAATACCATACTGTGAATGGCCACAACTGTGAAGTAAGGAAAGCCCTATCTAAGCAAGAGATGGCTAGCGCTTCAGCCAGCCAAAGAGGTTGAAGTGGTTCTGGAAACTTCGGAGGTGGTCATGGAGGTGGTTTTGGTGGGAATGACAACTTTGGTCATGGAGGAAACTTCAGCAGCTGAGGTGGCTTTGGTGGTAGACGTGCTGGTGATGGATATGGTGGCAGTGGGGATTTGGTAATGATGGAAGCAATTTTGGAGGTGACGGAAGCTACAATGATTATTGCAATTATAACAACCAGTCTTCAAATTTTGGACCCATGAAAGGAGGAAAGTTTGGAGGCAGAAGCTCTGGCCCTTGTGGTGGAGGCGAATACTTTGCCAAACCACGAAACCAAGGTGGCTATGGCGGTTCCAGCAGTAGCAGTAGCTATGGCAGTGGCAGAAGGTTTTAATAACTGAAGGTTTTAATAACTGTCAGGAAACAAAGCTTAGCAGGAGAGGAGAGCCAGAGAAGTGACAGGGAAGCTACAGGTTACAACAGATTTGTGAACTCAGCCAAGCACAGTGGTGGCAGGGCCTAGCTGCTACAAAGAAGACATGTTTTAGACAATACTCATGTGAATGGGCAAAAAACTTGAGGATTGTATTTGTGACTAATTGTATAACAGGTTATTTTAGTTTTTGTTCTGTGGAAAGTGTAAAGCATTCCAACAAAGGGTTTTTAATGTAGTTTTTTAATTCATTTTTCCCGTTTTTTCCTAGTTTTTTTTGCACCCATGCTGTTGATTGCTAAATGTAATAGTCTGATCATGACGCTGAATAAATGTGTCTTTTTTTTAATGTAAAAAAATATTTTATGAACTCTTGACTCACCTTTTTTACTTGGGTAGATTTACTTTTGAAGGTCTTTTATCACTATTGTAAATTGAATAGCAGTTTCACTTGGCATTAATCCAAAATAACATAAAAATAATAAATGTAGTGAAATCAAAGCAAGGTTATTTTAGCTGAATCCTCTTGCTTACTCAAGGGCCCTAGCTGAAGCCTGTGCCCTTGTTAGAACAGGGAACATGCATTGTGGTGGAATAGCTGAACTGAGGAAGAATCAGGAAAATCTCAAAACAACCCATCCAGTGTTATTGAGCTTCCCTGGCCCACCTGAGATCACACGCTGGTGGTCCACAGCTCACTCTTTGGGGAGTGTTCTTGTACCTTCTGGCCACCCTGATCTGTGCCTACCTCTGGGCTTTTGCTTTTGCCCTTGCCTGCCTTCACCATGTTGGGTCTTTTCCTCTGCGTCCCCTGCTCATGTAGTGAGATTCTGTTCCTCCTGTGAAGTCAGGCTCAAATACTACACTTACTTAAAACCTGTCCTCTGATCAGAGCCACTGTTGTCCTCACGCCAGTTGTCCCATTATTCCATGGGGGCTTTTTCCATATATTCATCCTGGCACAAATCAGAGTAGGTGTGTGTGTTTATCCTGTGAGACTCTGAGCTTTGAAAAGAAGCTCTTTGCAGAGACTCTCCCATGTCAATCAGGAGCTCCTAGGGGCTGGGGCAGACTCTCCGCAGAGGTGAAGCCTTGGGATGTGCCATTTCCTGCGCCAAGCCCTGAAATGTTGCTGGGGAACTGGGTCTTCCTGGCAAACATTTGGTAGCTACCATTCCCCACTCTAGAGCAGCACCTAGCACTGTGATGGGTATTGGGTCTTTGGATGGTAAGAGTAGCTGTGTAGGGTGGGAGGCACCTGTGTCAGAAATGCGTGGTGTGAAGCCCCTGTGGAGGGT
The DNA here is from genome assembly GCA_004026585.1 of Noctilio leporinus. Classification (NCBI taxonomy): domain Eukaryota; kingdom Metazoa; phylum Chordata; class Mammalia; order Chiroptera; family Noctilionidae; genus Noctilio; species Noctilio leporinus. Next base: position 61,308 of record PVIW01005569.1, on the reverse strand, counting down.
CCCCCAGCGCTGTTACAGCCAGGTCCTCTGCAGTTGCCCCAAGGCCCTGACACCTCTTGGCTTCCACTTGCTTTAGTTTTCTTGCTCAAACTCCCCATTCACTTGGTCTTGGGGCCAGTCTGCTCTTCATGTGATCCTCCCTGGTGTTTCAACCCCCTGCTTAGCACTATCACTTTCTGGCTTTGTCTACTGCCCACTGTGAACAGGCCTGGTCTGTATTCTGCCCCCTCCCTCCCCAGAGTTGGAATGCTCACATCTCATGGCCTGGCTGGCTTTGGTCCAGAGCAGGGAGAGAGCTCAATGCTCCCTGGGCTCTGGTGGCTCTCTGTCCACAAGAGCTAGTGCGGACTGCAGGGAGAGCAGCAGTGCTGCTGAGCAGGCCATGCACTGGTGCTGCTTCTGCTCCAAGAAAGGGGCACCTTTTTCTGATTTGCATGAAGCTCCCTGGATAGCTGTTGCCTTTCCTTATTGGGCTGTATGTCTTCTCCAAGGTAGGGACCAGGGTTCATTCATCTTGCTATCCAGAGTTCCCAATTAAAGCTCAGTGAATAGAATTTAGTTTGGTTTGTCTTTCAAAATGAAACAGACTGGAGAACTTAATGAAAGACAAATTTGTACAGTGCCCTGATAAAGGCATTTAATGTCTTGTTTCCTTAATTATGACTATTACATAGCTTTTAGCTCAAAGTGATAATGCATGTAAAGCACTTGACTAAATGTTTTTGTCCCTCAAAAAAGTTTCTGAAATGAATGAATTTTGAATTTGGAAGGTATGTGCTGGGAAGAGTACATACTGGCTTTTTAAAATTAGAACAACAATTTTTGTTTATTTCAATAGTCTGCCACTCCCCACCACCACCACTTGCTATTGCTAAAAGTTAAAAATAAATTTCAACATCTGTACTTTCTGGAAAGAACAAAAGTTTTGAAATCTCACTAACTAGTTTCACTCCTAGTTCCATGAATGTGTTTGAGCCACAGCTTTTTCATGGTCAATGGGGATAACAGTCCTGCTATTTATTTACTTAAAGATTTTAGTCATTGTATTTAGACAGAAGGGCAGGCAAGAAGGAAGGAAGGGAAAGAAACATCAATGTATATAGTTGCCTTTCACCTGTTTTCAGCTACAGACCTGGCTTGCAACCTGGCTATGTGCCCTGGCTGGGAATTGAACCAACGACCTTTGTGTTTGCAAGCTGGTGCCTATCTACTGAGCCACCAGCCAAGGCCCAGTCCTGCTTTTTAAAGTGTGTTTATGAGTTGAATCATGAGATATTAAATGAAGTGTTTGCTGGGGCTGCCATAACAAAGTATCATAGATGGGGTGGCTTAAACAAGAGAATTTCTCTTCTCAGTGTGGAGGCTGGAGTCCAAGACCAAGGTGTCAGCAGATTTGGTTTCCCTGAAGGGCTCTTGTTGGCCTGCAGATGGCCACTCTCTTGCTGTGCCCTAACATGGCCTAGCTCTGTTCAGGTGCATCCCTGGAGTCTCTTTGTAATGACCAGATTTCCTTTTATAAGGACATTGGCCAGATCAGCTTAGAGCCCACTCTAACCTGCTTGTTTTAACTTCATCACTCCTTTAAAGAGCCTATGTCCAAATACAGTCACATTCAGCGTATGAATTTGTCTCAGCGTATGAATTTGTCAGGTGTCAGGGTTTGGGGGCACACATAGTTTAATTAATAACAGTTGCAAAATAGCTGAATGGGTGGCAGTCTCTTCCTCTTGAACTTGGTGTTCTTGCGCTCTTGACTGTTCCTGTGTCACATTGTGTCTAGTGCTTTGTATGATTATCCTGGGGGCTAGGAGTGCTGCTTTTCAGTATCTTTCTAACTGCCAGGTACTTCCTGTTAAAATTAGACCAATGTGGTAGGCTCCCATCTAGAAAGCAAAACAGGCCTCCTTCAGTTCCTGGACCCCTAGTGCCAGCTAAGGATTAATAACGTATTGTTCAGCAAAACCCAGGCTAGACTTTATGAAGTTAGCAAAGGATTATTCTATAAATGTATAGGAATCAAGATGGAAAGGAACCCTAACAAAGTATGAATAAAACTTGAATTAGGTGAAAACATTATGGTAAGTAAAAGAAGCCGGATACAAAAGGCTTCTTATTTATATGACTTTGTTTATATGAAATATCCAAGATAGGCCAATTTATGTATAGAGAAGGCAGATTAGTGGTTGTGGGGGCCTGGGATGAGGGGGAATGGGAAGTGACTGCTAATGGATACAGGGTCTCTTTTGGGAGTGATGAAATGTTCTGAAATGAGATCATGGAATGGTTACACCACTCTGAATATACTAAAACCCACTGAATTGTACACCTTAAAATGGTGAATTTTATTTTATGTGAATTGTATCTCAATAAAATTGTTATTAAAAATTGAATTAGGGTGGTGGTAGGCTTTTTTTTGTTTTCTGTTCCAGTTTTCTATAATTACTTTTTTTAAGTGGAAAAACCCCAAATCCCTGCATTGCATGATGATCACTAGGGATCCAGTTTTGGGTAGTGCCAAATGATAGCCATGTAAAGGAAATCTCCATGAAATATGAAGAGGTCACTTCTCCTAAAATATCAACTGCTGATTAATGGGGAGTTATGTGATAGGACTTAACAATGAGCTGGATCTGCTGTAATGTTGGTCTCTTCAGGAGGTCTGTCTTCTCACCCACAGCAGATCTGTGGTTTGTGGGAGGATTACCTCTATTGTCTGCTGGAGTCCAGCTCATGTTGGGTGTTGAAATCCATGTTTATGTCAGCGTGCGTGTTCTCTTAGAAAGCTTCTAGTTCCCAGTTTGACATTGCTTTCCATGAAATGCCAAGAGATTTTTGAGCCATATGTATTTTCAATATATGTTAAATAATTCATCAAGGAATGTGTGTGTGTTGAAACATTGGTGGCTACTGCACTTACAATTTGAGTGTTTCTACCCAGTTTTTAATCGTGTTGGTCCTCCAGGCAGTCTGTTTTTTAGCTACTGATGAAATCATCTTTGAAAGGAAAGCTAAAGACTTCTGCATTACCTTTTGCCAGTTTCTGCTTTAAATCACTGTTTGGTATTTGCAAAGGTCAGATGAGCTTATTTTGGTGTTCATGGCCATGATTAGTGGGAAGGTCTGCGTTTCCATTGGCTGCTTAGGATGAAGGATTAGTGTGGTGGCGGCAGCGGAGGAGGGCAGCATCTGCTGTCATGTCTGGAGCGGGGTAGTGGGAATTGCAGGAGCAGCAGGCCCATGAACAATGTAGGAGGAGGGAAGCTCCTCTAGCACTAGCCCCTGTTGAATTTTTCTCTGTTTACAATGATCCAAAATTTCAGGGAACATTTGTTTTCCTCCATTAAACCTTGTTGCTAAGAATTTGCTAATTTGCTCCTTTCCTTGAGAGGGTTGTGCCTGTGAGCACTATCTCTTGTTCCCCTGCCAGAAGGTTCCTTAGTTCCCTGTGAGGTGGCATGCTTGTGTTCAGCTCCCTCCAACCCATAAGAAGCATTGGTTTTATTCCAAGTTAAATAAAAATTGTTAAGTTGGCTCCATATTTTCACAAGAGAAGCAGGTGCCTGGTATAGGGGGAGAATAACTGAAAATGAGACCTCTTTCCCCATCCAAGAGCAGATGGTCTGGATCAGATTGACTTGTGATCTTTCTTTGTTTCTAAGATACCAAATCTCTGATCCCATGGATCATAAATATTCTTTAAGTGTGTAGCCATGGAGGTAATGGGAACATCAAGCTGTCTTTATTTTCCATTTGTCTAGAACCTTTGGAAGGAAACTATTACAGCATTTTAAGGCACTAAATAAGCCTCCTGCAACTGTGGGCTTTTCAGACACCTGAAGGGCATTGCAGTAGGGCGGCCTCAGCTAAGGCCGGGAGTAAGCCCTGCTCAGCATCCTGCTGTCCTTACCCACCTACTCATGGGGCAGCCTCTCCCAGTAGCTGCTCTGTACCAGGCACCCTGCCTATCTGTTCAGGGGCTACATTTTTTAAGTCACCAATAGTGATAATAGACACCTTGTATTGATCACCTGTTGTGTAGAGGGGGATCAATAAGAGGTGCCTCTCTTATCCTAGAGCCTACATTCTCATCAGGAAGCTGGCTCACAGACAATCGTGGTATGAGGGTATCCTGATAACAGAGTGTGTGTGTGCTGTGCTGGGGCAGAGTAAGGTGATACCTGAGCCCACCCTACAGGAGTTTATCAGGAGGCAGGGGTGTGCTAGGAGGAGAGGACATTAGAGAAAAGGTACTCAGGCATGTGAGGCAGCTAGACTCCAGGCTTTGGGTATCTGTGTGGGCAGCTGGCAAGGGAGAAGGTGGCAGTGAGGGCTGGTTAGTGACAGTCACCTGAGCATCAGGTTGAGGAGTGTAGACATGCCCTAGAGTTAAGCAGGAAGCTCAGGGAGGTTTTCAATGCACAGGGGGTGTGACCAGAGTTTTGTTTGGGGAAGGTCATCCTGGGGCAGTGTAGAGAGAAGGTTTAGAAAGGCAGACTGGTGGAAGTGATGCTGGTAGGAGCTATGGTACCCCTTCCAGAGGCAGCTGAGGAAGCAGAGCCCAGCCTGTGCAGCCCCGTCCAGGTGTCTGCACGCATTGCTCCTCTTTTTCCTCTCGTTCTTGTTGCTGTGTCCTCCTTCAGATCCTGCACATCCTTCACATCCTTTTCACACCCAAGTTCTGCTTTTTCCTTAAGGCCTTTCCAGGCAAAGGCACACCCTTCCCTGGCACCCCTCTCCCCTGGCAACCTGGGCTGCCACCAGGGGGCGCTTGGGCGTGCTGGCCCAGCTACGCCCAACTTAGATGGGCAGAACTATAGACTCTGGAGGACAGCTGTCCCCTAGCGGAGTGGCCTGTGGAGAGGCAGGAAAGGAGGAACGCTTTAAAACATTGACTGTGGTGAATTGGAGGAGTCCCAGAAGTTGGGGGCAGAATACACCTCAGTTTGAGACTCAGTGCCTTGTGCAGAGGTAAGGTGGTATTTTTTATTTTTGCTTTTTAATTATGCAAAGGTTTCAACATAAACGGAAGTAGGGAAAGCTATCGTGAACTCTGTGCCCATGACTGAGCTTCAACAGTTCTTGACAGCTGGTCAGTCCAATCTTATCTCATTACCCACCCCCACCTCAGCCCTGCATAATTTTAAAGCATATTCCAGACGTCAGATAATTTTATCTGCACATGAAGGTCTATCCAGAAAGTATTGAGCCAATGTCAATATGATTAAAACAGTTTGTGTGGCTAATACTTTTGGGATAGACCTCATACGTCTCTAAAAGATAGGGTTTTTAAAAATTGAAATCTAAGAGTGTAAACTAGTTGTGCCCCAGCCTTCTTGTAACAGGACCCTTCAGGGGGTCCTCAGTTTTAATGGGCCAAATTTGCCCACCATCAGGGATGATTCTTAATACCAGAGTTTGTTGAAAAGGAAAAATATTTTTGTTTATATGAGGGGGTACACAGATTTATATTAAAGGTGCAGTTGTGCTGTTAAATCCCACTTCTTTTAAAAATGCCCAAAATGTATAGTCCTACTTAATTAGGCTAGCTTTAAAACAGATAAACATATGGTACCATTTTTCAGACACACAACAACAGTGTGTGTGTTCACAGCTTAGCATTCCAGTTAAAAATTCAAAGTTCTCAGCAGCTGCTGTACCCAATTAGGGGAGGGCCTTACACACACTCCCCAACTCTTACATCACATGTAATTCCCTATCTCTGTGCAAGCGTCATGTCTTCCTCCCCCCTTTTCCACCTACCCCCAAACCAGGTGAGTTCTTTCCTGTTTCTCAGGCCACATGTCTGTCTGTGGGTCGAGAGAGAGAGAGAGAGAGAGAGAGAGAGAGAGAGAGAGAGAGAGAGAGAATCTGTCTGCATCTCTATCCCGGGGAGCAGGCAGATTGATGGCTAGCTCCTATTTTAAATTCCGTTTGTCATAGTGTGTACAGTAAACAGTTCTGACCACTGACAGAATTTTGTGTCGTACTATAAGCCTTTTCATCATTATCCTCTGGGTAAGGCCCCTCTTAATTTCTTTTTTTTTAATTTAATTTTATTGTTGTTGTATTACATCCATCCCCTCTTTGCTCCCCTATGTCCTCTTCCCCACCCCACCTCTCTTAATTTCTTGTCGGGAAAAGGATAAAGGCTAGTCCACCTAGCCTCACCCCACCCCCACCCCCACCCATGCAGAGTTGGGGATTCTGGTTTTCTTCCACTCTGTAACATTCTGACCTATAAAATGGGAATGATGGTGTCCATCCCAGAGCTGCTGTGAATAAGACTCCTGAAAGCCTTTGCTGGTATCCTAATAGCACCTTTTCTTATGCACGCTGTACACCAAACACTGTGACCTCACTCTAGGGATACAACCTTGGGGGCAGACCCATCCATGCCCCATTCTAAGGCCCAACCCTCACCACCTGTGTTTTGGGGGCACATTACTTCTTAGAACCTCAGTGTCCTCATCTTTAAAAATGAGGGCAATAATAGAACCCTGGCTGGTGGCACAGTAGATAAGGTGCCGGTTCAAACCCAAAGGTCACTGGTTCGATTCCGAGCCTGGGCACATAACCAGGTTGCAAGCCAGGTTTCCAGCCAGGTCTGTAGCTGGAGGCAGCCATACATTGATGGTTCTCTCCCTTTCTTCCTCCCTCCCTGCCCCTTTCTCTAAAAATAATAAATAAAATCTTTTTTTTAAATGAGGGCAATAATAAATAGCTCCCTCATTAGGGTGGTTTTAAGGTTTAAAGACTATGTATCAGCAGCAGCTCTTATAAACATTCTTTAAATACTTACATTATTTCTCATTTTCATAGCAATCCCACAGTGTTAGTTACTATCCCTATTTTATTAATGAAGTGATGAAGTCTTAAACCCTAGACTAAGTAACTTGTCTGAGGTCTTGGGGTGAATAAATTGCAGAGCCAGGAGTTTGAACCAGCATCTTTGACTGCCTCAAGGCCCCACCTTCATCATGGCCAGTTCTTTATTGAACTTGCCTTGTGGCCTTGTGAAAAAGAACACACTGATCTTGGATGAGGCAGACCAAGTCCTTGTGGTCCTTAGCTTTGTTGGATGTTTTAAGCCAGTGCTAGTTTTGTAGAAGCTGATGATGATTGTGTTGCAGATTTTCCCCTAGGCTCTCTGTCCTTATTTCCTGCTTCCAGCTTCTCTTTTTAGGGGCTTGTTAGTGATCACAAGCACCTGTAAGCAAAGAAGTAAAGAGAACAGATTGAAGAAGAAAATTCAAATTTAAAAAGTTCACATAGGCTCTTTTGTGCTTGCTTTCTTTTAGTGTAAAGAGGCTGAAACTCTAAAACACTATCTTGTCAGTCAAGATAGTGAGGGATGAACAGGACTTGTTTTTCTAGAACTGTGGAAAATTCAGAGAAATGCAGCAGGCCTGACCAACGCACTGCCTGGCTAGTCAGATTGTTCCATACTGCCTCTGGGGACAGACAGGTTAGTGACCCTCAGAATCCCTTTTCTGAAAGATCCGTTTTAGTTCTAACTTAATGGTACTCAGCATAGCCATATAAGTAGTCAGCTTTTAGTCTAGCTTTTCACACGTTTCAATTTCATGGTATAGTGAGGAAGCCAAGTAGACTATGGCCACCAAAGGGCAGAGCAAGGGTTTGAATATCAAGTGTAGGCTAGGACCTCATCTTACACTGCCACAGATGCTCATCCCCAGTGCCCCTCTGTCACAAGAACAGCAGAATTGCCAGCTAAGAACAGAAATTCCAGGGGCCTATAGTTCCCCAGGCCCAGGGTGCTCAGCATGCTCCAATGGGAGAAATGACAGCAAATCTAGAGAGCTGTGCTACTGAGGTGACCTTCATCTACTGTTGATTGGGAAAATGGTCTCCTTGGTGGCTGTAGGCATGTTTTGGGTATCATGTCTGGACAGCCATTTTCAACAGTGTGGTTTCCCTCAATTAAACACTAGAACAGATTTTACAGGGAAGTTGAGCATCCGAGTGATGTACATCTTAAAGGTTTGGTTTGTAAGCTCTGTGAGGAAACCTGACTTTTGGATGGGAATGCAGAACTTACTGCCTTGTTGCTGGGAGAATAGCCTGGTTTTCTTAGGGTCTAGCCAAGAAAATAATTTGTGAGACTGACCCCGAACTCGACTTACTAAAGCTTTGGGCTATAATCCAGAATCCTTATTATGGAAAGCAGAGTTAAAACTGTTCCCTCTGAAACCCTGTGGCTATTTGTTTGAATTAGTGAGGTCACCCCAGTGACAGCTGTAGAGGCTAGTCTTTCATTATAGGAATTTGCCCTGTACAGCCTCAGAATGACATTTCTGAGGGTCTTGAATGTGATTCTTCTTATTCCTTTCAGCCTTACCTTACTCCTGTTCTTTGTTCAAGGAGTCACAGTGCCATTTTCCCCTAAGCCTTCATTTTCCCAGGGCCCCCTGCTGTGGCCTGCCTAGGGGAGCCCCCCTGAGGGTGGGGGGCCACTTCTGAAATTCAGGCTCCACGTCTTCTGATGGCATGATGTTTTGGACAAGACCTCACTTTTTTGAGCCTCAATTTTCTCAACTATAAAATGCACTGAGTTATTTAAAGCTACCATTTATGGAATACCTTTGCTTCAGGCCAAACACTATTCTAAGTGCTTAATATGTGTAAGGTTATGTTGTCTTAGTCACAACCAGATGAAGCAGACTTCTTCACATCCTCATGTTATAGATAAGGAACTTGAGGTACAGGGATCACGCTGCTGGTAAATGAAGTGCCTGCTGCAGAGTCTGGTACACAGTAGGTGTTCAATAAATGTTCTTTTGAGTCTGAATACCTTCCTCACATCCCTCACCTAAATGTCTGTTATGCTTATAATCTATGCCTTATAGTTTTTACTTTAACTTTTCTTTGAGAAAATTGAGTGTATCAGTATTTAAATCTGGGTTTACTTCTTAAACTTTGTGTTATGGAAAATGTTAAACATATTCTGAAGTAGAGAAAATACTATAATGAACCTCCATGTACCCTTTAAAAAAATTTTTTTTTTTTAAGATTTTATTTATTATTCTCAGAGAGAGGGGAAGGGAGAGAGGCAGAGAGGGAGAGAGGCATCAACATATGGTTGCCTTTCACCTGCCTCCAGCTACAGCCCTGGCTGGAGACCTGGCTTGCAACCTGGTTATGTGCCCTGGCTGGGGAATCAACCAGTGACCTTTGGATTCCCAGCCAGGGCCATGTACCCTTTCTATAACTTCAACTGTTAGCAACTTATAACTTATTATATTTGGTCAATATATGTCTACTTACTCCCTCTCCTGGCTTACATCATTTTAAAGTTCCCTAAATCATATTATTTCAGCCACATACGTCAGTGTGTATATCTCATCAAAATGAACTCTTTTAAAAGAGCAACTAGAATTGTAAGGTCAGTGTTGCTTGAGAAATCACACCTGGAGACCGCTGTGGGATTAAACCATGAGTTTATTGGGGGAAGGAGATAGGGAAACAAGGAAAATGGGAAGTGGCAAGGGAAGTGACTCTTAGAGAAGTCATCTTCAACCTGGCATCACCCAGTTGGAGTTTTTGTAAGACATTCTCACAGACACCTGGATCAAAAGAGAGTTAGTTTCTTTACTGAAATTCCATTAGCAAGGGAGTGTTAAGAGGGTCTATCTGATGGAACCAGTTCCCCAACATCTCGATTTTGCTGATTGTATCTCCATGATGATATTTCACATGTTCACATGCTCCTCTGTTCTCTGTAGTTCATGTAAACTGGCAGTTGGATTTGTGGTCTGATCAAGTTCACCTTTAATTCCCTGACAAGACTACTTTAGAGGTGATGTATTTATCTCAGAAGGATATCATGTCCAGTTGTCTTCCTCTTGTGACATTTGCAGCCATTGATGACCAGTGCCTAGATCCTTGGATCTTGTAGGGATTGTAAAAAGGTGTCCAGATTGGAATTTAACCATCTGGAGGGCCTATTCCTATCTCAGTTCTGGACACAAAAAAGACTGCAGTGAGAATTAGTACTAGTTAATGAATTCTTGCTTCTATTATTGGTCATTATTGGTCATTATGGGTCACTGATTGTGTTTGGATTTCTTCCTCTTTATTGTTTGTATATCTCTTGTATGTTTTTGATTTATGTTACTATATGCTTCATATAGTATACCAAGCTGTGTTTATTGCAAATTTAAGTTGGTGGTCACTTAAGTTTTAACACATTCCAAAATCACTATCATTTTTTTCTCTCCCCCTTCACATGTGTGTTTTTGTCACCTTTTCTTCCTTTTTTTGGTGCGTGTATATCTGTGTATCCTTTAATTTACTGTTGTAATTACTTTTGCCTTTTAACCTTTCTACTGGCTTTACTATTGGTTGGTACACTGCTTTTATTATGTGTTTGCCTTTGTCAATGAGATTTTTATTTCTTTTTTTGTTATTGATTATGTTGTTACATTTGCCCCAATTTATTTTCCCTTTGTTCCCCTCCACCCAGCACCCCCTTTCCTCCAGTAATCCCACCCCACTTTGTTCATGTCCATGGGTCATGCATGTGAGTTATTTGGCTTTACCTTTTCCTGTACTATTAATATTTCCCTGTCTATTTTGCACCCACCAACAATGCTTCTTAATCCCTGCACCTTCCCCTCTTCTTCCTCTTCCCCCTCCCAGCTGACACCCCTCCAAATGTTCCCATTATCTTTGATTCTGTTCCCTCTCTGGTTGTCTGCTTAGTTTTTGTTTTTATTTTTTAGATTCTGTTGTTGATAGTTGTGAGTTTTTTATCTTTTTTTTTTTTTTTTTTTTTTAAGATTTTACTTATTATTTCCAGAGAGAGAGGAAGGGAGAGGGGCAGAGAGGGAGAGAAGCATCAATGTATGGTTGCCTTTCACCTGCTTCCAGCTACAGACCTGGCTAGAGACTTGGTTTGCAACCTGGTTATGTGCCCTGGCTGGGAATCGAACCAGCGACCCTTGGGTTTGCAGGCTGGCACCCCATCCACTGTGCTACCAGCCAGGGTTCTTATCTTTTTAATGTTCATAATTTTGATCCTCTTTTTCTTAAGTAAGCCTGTCGTTCCGTAATTTAATTGGAATTTTGATGTGGCAGAAGGAGGGGAGCTCATCATTTACCTCCTCTGCCATCTTGACCTGGGGCAGCTTTGGTTTAGAAGCTGTTTATGTCAACAGGCCACAGTATTTGCTGGAGTGGAAAAGATGAATAGAGCATCGGTATGAAGTTACTTCCCCAGATCTGACTCCTGGTTCAGCTGCCTCCCCAAAGTTAATAGTATCCAAATTTGTAGATACTACCTATTAATATATTTATTAACTTGCTTGTTAATAGCCACAGAGGCTTTCTGGGGAAAGTCCAGGCAGGGATTTGCTAAGAATGTACCCTGGTTGGAAAAAGTTTTCTTAATATTTGACTTTTAGCCATGCCTTAGGGTCTTAGCATTTTGATTTTTCCTGAAAGTGGTCGCTTTGTATACAGTGCATATGGCTCCCTGAGTGCCACCCTCCTGGCTGTGTGCAGGAGGCTGGATGCAGCTAGTGGCTGAAGGACGACCTACATTTTTTTGTGCAGCTTCTCAATTAGGAAATCACAGGGATATTGAGTCTGTGTTTCGTTTGGGAGTGGTTTCCCTGTTAAATTGGGATGGCTTCAGATTGTTATAATGCTACCATTGTAGCTAGAAGCCTTGATGGGTGCCCTACCTACACAGTCACACCTCTGCTTTGGCTGAAGTCCCCTTAGTGCCATGTTATGTATTTTTAAACTATATATTATTTATGCTATTACAATTGTCTCATTTTCCCCCTTTGCCCCCCTTACTCTGGCAGTCCCCACTCCATTGTCCATGTCCATGGGTCCTGCATATGTCTTCTTTGGCTGCTCTATTCCCTATGCAGTACTTGACATTGGCATGACTATTCTGTAACTGCCAATTTGTATTCCTTAATCCCCTTACCTATTTTGCCCTTCCTCAACCCCCTCCTATCTGGTAACCATCAAAATATTCTCTGTATTTATGATTCTGTTTCTGTTCTGTTTGGATTCAATTTTTGATAGGTATTTATTGCCACTTTATTGTCCATATTGCTTATTTTGATCTTCTTAAAGAAGACTTTAACATTTCATAAATACTGGTTTGGTGGTGATGAACTCCTTTAGCTTTTTCTTGTGTGTGAAGCTCTTTATCTCTCCTTTGATTTTTTTTTTTTTTTCTTCTTCTTTGATTTTAAATGATAGCTTTGCTGGGTAGAGTAATCTTGGTTGTAGATCCTTGCTTTTCAACACTTTGAATATTTCTTGCTAATCCCTTCTGGCCTGCAAAATTTCTTTTAAGAAATCAGCTGACAGTCTATGGGAGCTCCTGGGAGATAACTGCTCTTCTTTGCTGCTTTTAAGATTCTCTGTCTTTAATCATTGGCATCTTATTTATGATGTGTCTTGAAGTGGACCTCTTTGGGTTCATCTTGTTTGGGACTCTGCATTTCCTGGATTTGTTTGTTTATTTCCTTCAGCAAGTTAGGGAAGTTTTCTGTCATTTTTCACAAATAGGTTTTGAATTTCTTGCTCCCTCTCTTCTTCTTCAGGCACCCTCATGATGTGCATGTCGGTATGCGTGAAGTTGTTCTAGAGGCTCCTTACACTTTACTAATTTTTTTAAAATTCTTTTTTCTAATTGCTGTTCCGATTGGGTGTTTTTTGCTTCTTTATATTCCAAATGGCTGATTTGATTCTCATCTTCATCCACCCTACTGTGGATTCCCTGTAAGTTATCCTATTTTTCAGTTAATGTAGGCTTCATTTCTTGCTGAATCTTTCTTATGCTGTTGAGGTTCTTGCTAAGTTCATTGAGTATCCTTACAACCAGTATTTTGAACTCTGAATCTAGTAGATTGCTTGTCTCCATTTTGTTCAGTTCTTTTGGAGTTTTGTTCTATTCTTCCATTTGGGCCATGTTTTTTTGTCTGATCATTTTGGCAGTCTCCCTGTGTTTGTTTCTATGTATTAGGTAGATCTTCAACATTTCCCAAGTTTGGTAGAGTGGCCTGATGTAGTGGGTGCCCTATAGGGTCCAGTGGCACAGCCTCCTCTTTCATTCAAGTTGGGTACTCAAAGAGTACCCACTGTGTGGGCTATGTACATTGTCCCTTGTATTTGAGCCTCAATTGCTATTGGCATGTCACCATTTAATTTTACACAAAGATCAGATAAGAAGGTAAGATGTGGCATAGAGTTTGGATGAGCTGACCCACCAGAGGCCTTCCAGAAATTATTACATGACTCATGTTGATGGCATAGGTTGACACATTTTTAGAAATCAGAAACTGGTTCTAAAAGAAATACGTAATTTTTTGTAGAAATTTTTGGAAAATTATCTTCCTTTCCCAGCAAAACCAAAATGGATGTAATTACTGTCACCGCTAAGATATTTACCATTGTTGATACTAGCTTTCTAGGCTTTTCTTTTTTGCATAGGTCTACACGTTTTAACATAACCTATGTCTACTATTTTGATTTTTTTCCCCGCTTAATGTGTGATGACCCCTTGCCTACTATCACATTCCCTGCACCACCCAAATCCCAGGAGTTGAATGTATCAACAGAGCTCAAGCAAACCATTCTTTTTTTTTTTTTTCGTTTGTAACATGTTTTATTATATTGGCCAGAATGCTCTAAATTCATGAAAGCTTTGAAGGAATTCTTCAATTCCCAACCCCTTAAAAAAGTGTGTTGAACCAGCAAAATAAAGGGAAGAAAGAAAAATAGAGAAGTGGTGCCTGGATAGATACACAACAGCATGCTTGCTCAGCCCTCCCCGTCCTCAGCTGCTCTCCGGCGTGACGAAATCCCAGCACGCAGGCCTACAACTTCATCGCCTAGGAGCTCACCCCGGCAAAGAACCAACGCTGATCCGGTGCCTCTGCTCACTCCTTGCAGGCCGTTTCCAAAAACTTCTAAGGTGTAGTTACATTTCACATGCATGTGCGGGCAATGGAAACATCGCGTTACATCCCACACGACTCGGCTAAAGGTTTTCTAAACACTGTGTGTGGCACTAGGAACTTCATGCTGTGTCAAGTCAGTACCAGCGTTAAGCTACTAGACTCTATAATGAAGTATCATAGATAAGACATTTACCAAAAACCAATATAAAAATCTGGCCCAGAAAGACCAGAACAGAAATATGTCATTTTCTTGATTTAAGATGGTTGAAAGAATGTTTTTTTAAAAAAGCTCTACACACTGTTGAAGACAAGTATGTGTAAGAAGCCTTTCTGTGTGTGCTGACGTTTTGACCATGACAACCCTAGCTGACTCTTATGGAAGGGCAGGGACACATCTTCCGCAGAGCACGTGAGACACCAGCTCTGAAGAAGGCAACTGCTTGGGTTGAGGAGGGACCATATTCTGGGAAGTACTTCAGAGGAGCGGACAGTAATTCTAGGATTGTAGCCAGGAAGGACTGGAAGACCAGGAGATGCTTTTCAGCTTCTTCTCGATTTTGAATGTTGAATAAGCCACTGAAGTGTGATATCTATATTATCCTTTTCTTTGCAAGAAATTGAATAGCAGCAGATTTCTCTATCTGGGATAGCGGACAGGTTCATTTTTTCAATGAGCTGTTTCTCGTCCAAGGCGTTAGGGAGGTCTCTCTTGTTTCCAAGAACCAGCACTGGGATTTCTTGTAGCTGCGGTTTATCTAGAAGGTTATGCAGTTCATTTCGCAAGGCCTCTATCTTTTTGAGGTCTGCAGCATCTATCATGTAAACGATGGCGTTGACACCCCTGCAGTAGCGCTCCCACATGCTCCGGAACCGAGGCTGCCCGCCTATGTCCCAGATCTTGATCGTGACATTGCCCTTAGTGACCTTCCGCATGTTGAAGCCCACGGTGGGTATCATGTCCTCACTGAACTGCCCCGACGCGATGACATTGACAAAGGTGGTCTTGCCCGAGTACTGCAGCCCCACGAGCGTCAGCTCCATCTCCTCCTTCCAGAAGAGCAAGCGGAACCAGTCCAGCAGGCGGGAGATGAGCACCAGCATGGCGGCGGCGGCGGGCGCGCGGCGGCGGCGGCAGCGGCTTCCTCGCGGGCAGGCCTTGGCCAGGGGCCCCAACGGCTGCTCGGACCCTGCGCGACTCTAGTGGACGCGGACGCGGACGCGGACGCGGACGCGGACGCGGACGCGGAAGGCGGTGGCCAAGCAAACCATTCTGAGTAGCAGGTTACCTTTGGGGCAATGCTGTCATCTCAGGGCATCATGACTTCAAGTTTTGGGGCCCCAATCACATTCTTTAAATATTGTCAGAGGTGGCAGGCAGATCGTCATCTTCTGAAGGATGATTTTGATTTTTAAAATAAGTCCCTCCTTTTCCCCCACCCTGTGCCATATGCTGGGCAAAGCCAAACTTGACATGGGACTGTAACAAATGAGATGAGTTTACGTGAGCGACTTGTAGGGGAGGAGAGAGGATGACAGTAAACATTGGTTGGACAACTATAAGGTTCTACTCGGCTGAACACTGGGAAGCCATGGCTCATCTATGTCTGCATGAGCATTGTTAAGTGTGGAGGTGGTCTTCAAACCTGGGGACTAGGGGGTGTCACAATCTGCTGGGAGTTTGTGAAAATACATCTTTACTGTGTGCAACATGACTGTGTACTTGAGACTCTCAAGGAGCTGGCAGCCTTGTGTGGATGAAGTATGGATCTGTGTTCCAGCCTGAGTCTGGTACAACCTCTGCTTGTCAGGAGCTTTTACGCATCCAAAGACTCAGCCTTTCAGATATCATTCTGTTGGGTGCGAAGCATTCTGGGAGATGCTTCACTCTGTTATTTTCAAAGAGCTCCTTTTTAGGTGGAGGAGAGAAAACAGATATCCAAGTCTCCACAATAGCACCTATCACCACCCCTATTTCTTGCGAGGGCTGTATGTGTCAGGCTTTTATAGATATTCACTGAATTCTTACAAAAACTTTGCAAGGTGTTAGGTATTATTATTCCTGTTTTATAGATACAGTGCTTAAGGTCAATGAAATTTAGTTACTTTCTCAGGGTCACGTGGCCAATAAACAACAGAATCAAATTTGAGCTCAGGTTAAACTCTGAGTATTATCTCTGCATGACGTTGCCTCCCATGGTGCTCTGCCCTGGTATGGGGGAGGAGTGTGGGGAGGACAGTAGTAGGAAACCACTTTTGACTGGAAGAATTGGGGAAATCTCTGTAGAAGAGGCAAGATTTAAAGAGTTTAGGGTGATTAAAGCTAAGTTTGAGAAGGTGGAGATATTTCTGGGAATAAGGAGGAATCTGGTTGATGAAAACGTGTTTTTCCTTATGGGGACAGGGAGAGACAGGAACAAGGAAATGAAGCTAGGAAAGCAACAGACAAATTCTGAGGGGGTACTCAGTGCTAGGTTGTTATAGGAAGAACATTTTGCACTTTTGTAAAACTGTTTTAAAGATGTTATATATTGTGCTGTTCATTATTCCTTAATATAAGAATGATGGAAATAAATTAATCTGAAAACTTAGTGTCAAGATAAAAATGCTTCTCCTTCTAAGGCGCCAGCCTGCGAACCTAAATGTTGCAGGTTCGATTCCCCAGCCAGAGCACATAACAAGGTTGCAAACCAGGTCTCCAGTCAGGTCTGTGGCTGGAGGCAGGTGAAAAGCAACCATACATTGATGTCTCTCTCCCTCTCTGCCTCTCTCCCTTCCCCTCTTTCTAAAAATAATGAAATAAAATCTTAAAAAAAAAAAAAATGCTTCTCCTTCTAATGCAATGTCTTTTGTTCTGTCTTTAATCAGTGAGGATTGTGAATGGCATTGTCTTTCCCTTTTTGCCAAGGCTACCAGGAAGCCCAGGCTTCATTAATGTCTAATTGTACTGTCTTATCTCCCTGGTTCTTGGTAAAATAATATCTTTCATTTCATGCAGTTTCTAGTGTTCTATTTTATTTGTCTTGGGTGTAAGTTATTAAAAACCTCTACATTCATTTGGAAGCAGGAAGGGTATATCTTTTAAATATGTTGTAATGCTTGATAAAAAGAAACTTTGACTCTCTTGCACTATCATAGGCAGAGGCAGAAAGGGGCTGAAACAGGGGAGTGATGTGATGAAAGCTTTATTTTTTAAAGTATATTTTATTGATTATGCTTTATATTAGTCCCGGTTTTTTCCACTTAGCCCCCCTCTGCCTAGTATATCCCATCCCTCCAGCAATCCCCCCTCCCTTAGATTCATGTCCATGCATCATGCATATAAGCTTTTTTGAGTCTTCATTTCCTATAATATTCTTAACATTCCCCCTGTTTATTGCTTTTTGATCCCTGCACCCTTACCCCTATTCTTCCCTATCCCCCTACCAGCTGATAACCCTGCATATGATCTTCATATCTAGTGTTCTGTTCCTGTTCTAGTTGTTTGCTTACTTTGTCTTTGTTTCTTTTTAGATTCATTTGTTGATAGTTATGAGCTTGTTATCATTTTACTGTTCATAGTTTTAATCTTTTTCTTAAATGTGCCTCTTTAACATTTCATATAATAAGGGCTTTGGTGATGATGAACTCCTTTAGCTTTACTTTGTCTGGGAAGCAGTTTTACTTCCCTTCCATTCTAAATGATAGCTTTGCTGGATAGAGTAATCTTGGTTGTAGGTCCTAGCTTTTCATCACTTTGAATATTTTTTGCCAGTCCCTTTTTTCTTGCAACATTTCTTTTGAGAAATTAGCTAATAGTCTTATAGGGTTATCTATGTAGGTAACTCATTTCTGTTCTCTTGCTGCCTTTAAGATTCTCTTTATCTTTAACCATCGGCATTTTAATTATGATGTATCTTGGTATGGTCTTCTTTGGATCTAGCTTGTTTGGGACTCTGCGCTTCCTGGACTTGTATGTCTATTTCCTTGACCAAATTAGGGAAGTTTCCTTTCATTATTTCTTTTAAAAGATTTTTAAATTCTTTTTCAGAGAGTGGGGAAGAGAGAGAGGCAGAGAGAGAGAGAGAATCATCAATGTATGGTTGCCTTTCACCTGCCTCCAGCTATGGATCTGGCTGGAGACCTGGCTTGCAACCTGGTTATATTGCCCTGGCTGGGAATCGAACCAGTGACCTTTGGGTTCACAGGCTGGTGCCTTATCCACTATGCCACCACCTTTCATTATTTTTTCACATCAGTGTTCAATTTTTGATCTTCTTCTCCTTTTGACACCCCTGTGATTCAGATATTGATAGGTTTAAAGTTGACCCAGAGGTTCCTAAGCCTCTCTTTGTTTTCTTCAATTCTTGTTTCTTCATTCTGTGCTGGTTGACTAATTATTTCTTTGTTATGGTGCTATATATGGGGGTGGAGGCAGAGAGGAAACAATGCCACTTGTTCCACACTCCTCATTTTTACATCACTTCACCTGCTTCCCGACTGCGACTGGCATCTCTAGCTGTTGCCCTTATGATGGTTCCCAGAGTGGGTGAGTTTGCAGAAGTTGTAGGACCATGGGGGCTCCCTAAACACTCTCAAGAGAGACCGGTAGTTTATTCTGCCACCCCATCCCTGACAGGTTTTCATAGTCAGAAGCACCTTTTCTTTCATTTTCACAGTAGGCTCATTTGGTTATTCTTTAGGACCATCCATTTTTGACTCTTACTAAGAGAGTGATCTAAAATTTGTGTCAGCAATTCTCTATACCGCACTTTCCTGGATTTAAGGAAACCCTCAATAAAATGGTTTTCATAATGAGTAGAGTGTCAGCATCCTAGACCATCAAAAAGAAGCTGTCTCACATGGTCTGATGGCCTTGAGCCTCTGGGGTCTCATTTCTGAATGTCCAGAGGGGAGTGATTTAGCTAGGGTGCTCTTGTCTCCCTATGTCTGCTCAGGCATGGGTTCTGTGTATCTTTGCTTCAGCATATCAATGTCTGTAGGTACCATCTTGCTACTATGAAAATTCATGTCATGTTTAGCTATTTAAAGTGTTTTTATCAATTGCAGCAGTTAAAGCACCTGAAATGCTCTAGGGCAAGAGTGCTATCTAACGCGGTCAGGGGTTCATGAAGAACCTATTAAAAGTGTAGACATATTTCTGGAAAAGTCTTACCACATTCTCAAAAGAAATATATTTTCCCTTTAACGTTTTATCCTAAAAGAGTTAGAAAGACTACTCTGAAAAAATTACTTTCTATGGCTTTCTTTTGGCCATTCTTGAAGATCTATATCAAACCACTTTCCAAAGCCTGCTGCTCAAAGCAGTTCTAAGAGAAGGGTTGCAGAGACAACCAGACAGCCAGGATGGGAAACCGACACTGGAGGACAGTGGCACTGACTGCACAGCCACCTGCTGGTCGGGGGGAATATCTTCAGATTGGGTATTAGGAACCATAGCAATGAGACCTAGGACAAGCTTGTAAAACAAAGTGAGGTTTATCTCTGTGGTCCTGACTGGAAGTCACTTAATTTTTGTTTTGCCTTGTTGTCTTTCCTCCCAAGCATACAGAAGCAAAAGCATATTGGTGAATCTGAATTGGAAGCATGTTCTCTGGTATTCACTGGCTACTGTGAGTGTGAATAGCTCTACAGAAAGAAAACAAAAACCTAAGATAGTGACAGCACCTCTTTCTTTTCTATTCTATTTGATAAGCATTTGTGGAGTACCTACTAGGTGCTATAGAATTCTTGTCTATCAGAGAAGCCAGATTATGAGGAGCCACGACAGGGGGCCAAGGAGAATCAGCAAGCAATGGCTGTGGATCCCAGAAGAGTACAATTAATTCAACTGGTGTGTGCTTGTACACATGAGGGTGGTCAGGGCTTCACTGGCAGGAGGCCAAGGAGCTGAGAGTTAAAGGAAGGATGTTGCCTCCTGTGTTCTCTTTTGACCCTTTATTATGTGAATATGCATTTTTACCTTGTGATTGGTACACACATAATATTTTATGCTCTCTGGTTTTCACTTAGCACTCCTATACAGATTTCCACTTAGCAACTTGGCCAAAGTATCATTTTTAAAAGACATTTAGCATTTTTTGCTTTATTGGTGTATCCTTGTTGCTCAGCCACCACTCATTTGTTGGGAGTTCAATTAGGCATCTTTGTAGAATCAGCACTCTCCCTCCTCCTAGTTTATTTAGTGGTATATTGCTGGGTCAAAATTATGAATGGTTCTATGCCTTTTCAACTGAATTACTTTTCTGTTGTTGTTGAGGTTCCTATTATTTTAGTTTGGTTTGCCATGAAAAGCAGTAACATCTGCTAACCATTCTACCATCCTCCTTTCATATGAATATAGCACAGGAACCTAAAGGCCCTTCCTAAAGTCCTCCCTATTTCCATATGGGAAGAAATGTCACTAAATGGCCTCAGCCTCCTCCATACAGCACGAAACAGAATGAGTGAAAATATTTTTATGCAGAGTTGTGCCATTATCTTAGGGTGGAGGGAGTCAGGGACTGAGATAGAGGCAAAGGCTGGGTGAGGATGAGATCGCTTAGAGATCAGTATTCATCCAAGGGGCACAGAGCCCATGGTTCATCTAGAATGAGGGCTGTGTCTGAGAGGGCAGGGGTTAGGATGGGCCAGGTTGAAAGTTTTCCTCAAGTGTATATGTGTGTGTGAGGATGGGACAGCTAAAAATCCATTCTCCTTTCTTCCCCCACACCTTCCCTGGTAGAAGGTTAGGTGTCTCCTGGGCAGGGAACAGAGTAACAGTTCTCTCAAGGTTTCATCTGTGGTTCCCAGAACTTTATTCAGGCAGTAGGTGGGCATATCCCCTGGTGCTGCGTGACCTCCTCCCCTAGTTTAGGGCTTTTCTCCACCTCTGAGCACCAGGCCTGCAGGATAATCTGACAAATACAATCCTGTTGACAACCTCATTCTCATCCACCACTACAAGTTGGTTAACCTCTGCTTCAACCAGCCTATTGATTATGTTCTCCAGAGTTTCATGCAGGTAGCACTTGAGGACACCCTCAAAGCAATGGGACTGATGTTGTAGGGACAGATACCTCTAGGCTGTTCTAGGTCTTTTTGGCTGCCAGATTGATAACATCAGACTTGAAGTAGATGTCCTCCACATGCCCTTTCTTACCACTACAGGCAGGGCTGAGACTCGGCACTGTACAAAGATGCCCATAACCACCTAGACAGAGGTGGTTAGTACAGTCCACAGCAGTGTTGGCATAGGTGCCAATCTGTAGCTCTTCCAGAGACTTAGACATGAACTCTGGCTTGGGGAACTCTTGTGATAAACAGTTTGAGGAACTTGAGGAATCGCTAATGGGTGTGGATGTACAAGATGTTTTCCGATTCTGGGTCAATAATGGGCAGCCTATGAATCTTGTTTCGAATTAATGAAGAGACAGCATCAAACAAGGTGACATTAGGAGAAATGCAGACAAGTGGTTTAAAGGAGTCCTGCAGGTACATCTCTCTCCAAGCTTCTGTCTTGTGTTAATACAGCTCACAGACCTGCACCAAGGCTGATTTATAGTAGCAGTGGAGCATATTGATGAAATCAGTGATAGTCAGCATGTCCACAAAACTTTGCTTCTTGCTATCCCACAAAGGGGCAGCTCATACACTATTAGTTACCAAAGCAAAGAAAGCTTTTTTCACTGGCAGGGAAGTATCAAACACAACCAATTTGGAGCTTGTAGGAATCAGGTCATATAGTGATGAGACTTCATGAAATATACATGCTATTGTTGGATTCTGGGATCTCCTGAAGATGCCCATTTTCCAGAGCTAGGGAGTTATCCAAAAAAGTGACCATCTCCATTGCAGGAGGCGCCCGCTGGGTACATTCGCTTTAGGAAGTTCACCAGGAAAGGGCTGAATTACTTTTATTATGGAAAATTTCAAACATGTATAAAAGGAGAAAGGCTATTATGATAAGTCCCATGTTCTTATCAGTAAATTTCAACTTACTTCAACTCAGGGAAGGTTTTAGTTCATCTGTAGGTCCACACACTTTTTCTTTCTTTCCTTTTTTTTAAATTTAATTTATTTTTTTAAAAATTTTATTATTATTTTTAGAGAGAGGGGAATGGAGAAAGGCAGAGAGGGAGAGAGCTATCAATATATCGTTGCCTTCCACCTGCCTCCAGCTATGAATCTGGCTGGAGACCTGGTTTGTAACCTGATTACGTGCCCTGGCTAGGGAATTGAACCAGCGACCTTTGGGTTCGCAGGCCAGCACCTTATCCACTGTGCCACCAGCCAGAGCCCACACACTTTTTGTATCCTGCTTTATTTTTCAATAAACCCCAGACATCATGTAATTTCATCAATAAATGCCCACGAGTGTATTTCTAAAGGATGTCAACCAATAGTCATTGGTGCCAATTCAATTTGGGGTGCAGTAAAGAAGGAAACTTTTTCAGTGCCAAACAGCTCCATTGTGATAGAGCAGGGTGGCTGTGTAGCAGCCACTCTCCAGCTGGACAGCCAGCTAGCTCTGTTGGGAGAAATGCAGCCTGCAACCTGCCTTCAAGGGGACAGGATAGTGCATGCCCCTAGCTGCAGGAAAGCTACCTTATATGGGTAGAAGTTCCTGCCCCTGCTTCCTGATTGGTCTGCCCTCATGCAAATAGGGACTCCAAATCCTCACAGTTTGATTTGTCCAAAAGGCATTGTCCTGATTTGTAAGAATAGAGCCACTCTGATGGGGCTATAGCTGCACAACTTCGATTGAATAGGTTGAAATAGGATTCCAGGACCTCCTATTTAAGGCCTGGCTCCAGGGCAAAAACAGTGCAGGCAGCAGTTTAGTGCAGGCTTCTCCATGAAGTGCAGTTTGCATGACAGGCCCCTGTGTAGAAATGGCTGTTAACTGTTTTTTAAAAAAATTGAGCCTAGTTAGCCACCAGGAGTCCTTAGTTGGTGTCCTCTCTCAGGATTTACAAGGATAAGTAATCCTTTTTTTTTTATTATTATAATTTTTAATCCTCATCAGAGGATATATTTATTAATTTTAGAGAGGAAAGCAGGAGAGAAAGAGCAAGAAACATCAATGTCAGAGAGAAAGGTGGATCAGTTGCCTCCTGTATGTGAGTGCCCCAACCCACAGCCTCTTTGGTGTTCAGGAACAATGTTGCAGTAACAGCCACCCGGCCATTTTTTTCTATGTTGTCAGATGGAAAAGGTTCAAGTGTACTTTCAAATGGGAATTTTTTTAAAAAACTATAATCACAGCTTTATTATCACATTAAAAATTAATCATAATCTTTAATATGATAAAATACCCAGTCATCTAACTGAAGGTTTAAGATTTCCCCCAGTCAGGGCACGTACCTAGGTTGCAAGCCAGGTCTCCAACCAGGTCCCCAACTGGAGGCAGGGGAAAGGCAACCATACAAATACGTTTCTTTCCCTTTCTTCCTTCTTCCCTTCCCCCTCTCTAAAAATAATGACTAAAATCTTTTTTAAAAAGTGAAAAAAAAAATCCAGTTCCCACTGGATGCTAGGCATCTGCCTAGCATCTTAGAACTTTCATTGTGGAAAAAGAAATACAGTATCTATCTTGCTTCCTCAGCACTAAAGAAACAGCAAACATTTAATTCTTCAGTGGGGGTGGGGGATTCCAAAGGGAGGAACCTGTCTCACCCACTCAGGCTAGTAAGTGGATCTAGTGACAGAATCAGGATTTAAATGTAATGTCCCTGCTTGCCCTCTAGATTTTCCTGATTTTTCCACATTAGGGACAGGAGTAGTTTTCCAGGTGATTCAGAAGCTTGTTGTGTTTGACTTTGGAATCCAGATCATATGCACATATTGCATCTCCCAGCCCAGACTGGCTCTCAGCTTGGTCCTCCTTGGCTACCTAGATGCCCTAGCAGGTGGCAAAAACACGAACTATGGGTAACCATTCTAACCCATGCTAGGGCAAGGGGGAGTTAATAGGAAGGCCAGGTCAGGATTTAAAATGCCTTTTCAAGTATATTAGGATTAGAAGGCTTTTAAAAAATATTTTCTTCGCCCTGGCTGGTGGCACAGTGGATAAGGTGCTGGCCTGGGAATCCAACGGTCTCTGGTTTGATTCCCCAGCCAGGGCACATAGCCAGGTTGCAAACCAGGTCCCTAGCCAGGTCTATAGCTGGAGGCGGGTGAAAGGCAACCACACATTGATGTCTCTCTTCCTCTCTGCCTCTCTCCCTTCCCCTCTCTCTGAAAATAATAAAATCTTTAAAATACATACATATATTTTTTCTTTACTTTTAGAAAGAGGGGAAGAGAGGGAGAGAAACATCACACTCTCCAACCAGGGACCCAGGCCACAACATGGGCATGTTCCCTGACTGGGAATTACACCAGCAACCCATTGGTTCGCAGGCCTGCACTCAGTCCACCAAGCCACACCAGCCAGGACGAGAGAGCGTTTATCCTTAGTGAAAATAGTTTTTATAGTCAAAAAGGTGTACTTATGTTCAGGACAGCCTTATTCCCTGTGTTTATTTTTGATGGAAAAATTAACTGGATTTTAGTTTTGGGTATGAGTTTACCATTTAAACCTTAATCTTTTGTAACAATATCCCCTTTCTATCTTTATAAAAAAGAATAACAGAAACATTTATTTTTTATGTATTTTATTGATTATGGTATTACAGTTGTCCCAATTTCCCCCCTTTGCCCACTTCCACCTGGTTCCCCTGCCAATTCCCGCTGGCAGTCCCCCACTTAGCTCATATTATTACTGAACCCAGCCACTTGAGGGGGGTTCTACTGCTTGCTGATTGATGTAAAAGAAAGGAATCTTTTAATTAATGGCAAGTTTCTGCCTAAAATCTGGGTAATAGAAGTAAAGGGAAAGAAAAAGTCAGAGTATGACAAAAAATAGTTTCATTACAACTACTAAATAGTTCAAGAACTGAAAATAACACAAGAACAAAATCTGTTCACACTGCAATTATCACCACGGTCTTCAGAAATAATGGCAAGTTTCTGCCTCAAATCCTGTTCCCTCGAAGGCACCCAAAGAAAAGTCACCCTGCCAGTCTCTTCCCAGCTCAGTTCAAGTTTGCACCAGGAACCTCTTCTCCCACCCAAAAGTATTATGAATATAGGTGGCTTAGCTGGTCTCTAGTTGCTATCCAGCTTCAGGGATCTTTTGGGGTCTGTGCCCCCAGGTCTGCTGGGGACCATTAGACACCCACCACCACCCTACCCCACCCCCTGACACAGGAAAAGAAAATACCAACTGACTTTTTGCTTTCTCATGATCTTCGTTTCAAAAGGCCTCTCCCAGAATCCCATGCATGCTGAAAGCCAGTGGAAGGGTTCAGTCTTCCGACCAACAAGGGCCAGCACGGGCCATGTCGGCTCCTACCACCATGGTTAGCTAGAGGGCCAAGTCTCCAGTCACATGTTTATAGTTCAAACCCCACCTCCATTTTAGGTATGAGTTTGTCATTTTAGTCTTAACCTTTTGTAATATAATATCCCCTCTCCACATTTATAAATTAATAACATAAAAACATTTTATTTATTTAATATATTTGTTGATTATGCTATTACAGTTGTCCCAATTTTTCCCCTTTTGCCCTCCTCCACCTGCTACCCCTTGTTACCTGTGGCAATCCCCCCACGTGGTTCATGTCCATGGGTCATGCGTGTAAGTCATCGACTACTCCTTTTCCTATACTGGTCTTAACATTCCTGTCTATTCTGTACCTACCAATTTGTACTTCTCTTTTTTTAAAGATTTCACCCATTATTTTTAGAGAGAAGGGTAGGGAGAGAGGTAGAGAGGGAGAAAAACATCAATGTATGGTTGCCTTTCACCTGCCTCCAGCTATGGACCTGGCTGAAGACCTGGCTTGTAACCTGGTTACGTGCCCTGGCTGGAAATTGAACCAGTGGCTTTTGGGTTCTCAGGCCGGTGCCTTATTCACTGTGCCGCCAGCCAGGGCTTCAATTTGAACTTCTTAATCCCTACACCTTTTCTGCCATTTTCCTCCTTCCCCATTCCCAACTGGTAACCATCCAAATGTTCTCCATATCTATGATTCTGTTTCTGTTCTGCTTGTTTGCTTAGTTTGTTTTTTTAGATTCAATTGTTGATAGTTGTGAATTTATTGCCATTTTATTTTATTATTTTAAAATTTATTTATTTATTTTTAAAGAGTTTATTTATTATTTCCAGAGAAAGAGGAAGGGAAAGAAGCAGAGAGGGAGAGAGAACATCAATGTATGGCTGCCTTTCACCTGCCTCCAGCTGGGGATCTGGCTGGAGACCTGGCTTGCAGCCTGGTTATGTGCCCTGGCTGGGAATCAAACCAGCAACTTTTGGGTTCGCAGACCGGTGCCTTATCCACTGAGCCACCAGCCAGGGCTATTGCCATTATAATGTTCATAGTTTTGATCTTTTTCTTAAGTAAGTCCCTTTAACACTTTATATAATAAGGGCTTGGTGGTAATAAACTTTTTTAGCTTTACCTTCTCTGGGGAGCACTTTATCTTCCCTTCCATTCTAAGTGGTAGCTTTGCTCGATAGAGTAATCTTGGTTGTAGGTCCTTACTTTTCATCACTTTGAATACTTGCCAGTCCCTTGTTACCTGCAAAGTTTCTTTTGAGAGATCACTTGAAAGCCTTAAGGGAAATCCTTTATAGGTAACCCTCTTCTTTTCTCTTGCTGCTTTTAAGAATCTCTCTTTCCCTTTAATCGTTGCTATTTTAATTATGATGTGTCTTGGTGTGATCTTGTTTAGGACTTTCTGTACTTCCCGGACTTGTATGTCTATTTCCTTTGCTAAATTAGGGAAGTTTTCTTTCATTATTTTTTCAAATAAGTTTTCAATTTCTTATTCTTTCTCTTCTCGTTCTGGCATCCCTATAAGTTAAATGTTGTCATGTTTGAAGTTGTCCCAGAGGCTTCTTAATCTAGTCCTCAGTTTTTTTGATTCTTTTTTTCTTCTTGCTGTTCTGATCAAGTGTATTTCCCTTCCTCTGTTCCAAATCATTGATTTGCTTCTCAGCTTCATCCACTCCACTGTTGGTTCCCTGTAAATTTTTCTTTATTTCACTTAGTGTAACCTTCATTTCTGCCTGGGTCCTTTTATGCTGTTGAAGTACCCAATGAGTTTCTTGAGCATCCTGATAACCAATGTTTTGAACTCTGTTTCTGATAGATTGCTTATCTCTATTCTGTTTAGTTCTTTCTCTGGAGCCTTATTCTGTTCTTTCATACAGGACATGTTTCTTTGTCTCCTCATTTTGCTAACTTTTATGTGTTTATTTCTATGTATTAAGTAGAGCTTCCTATCTTAGTAATGTGGTCTATTGTCAAAAAGTCAACCTCTAAGTTAGATGGGGTGAGCGTTAGGTAATCATCAGGGCAGGAAAACCTGTGTGAACCCGGGAGATAGAGTCTCCAGTATGGTGTCACCACTCTGTGGCTCTGTAGTTGGGGGAGTGGGGCTCAAAAAAGTGACAGTGGTGGCTGCCTGGCCTCTGGGGTTTTATCTGGGAGGAAGCTGTCCCCTGGCATTCATCCTAATGTCAAACTCGTTTCTCCCTGTATGCCACTAGAGCCCTTTCAGCTGCTGCCCTGGTACTGAACCCAAAGGGAATGAGTCTGCATAAGTCCTAAGTCCGTTGCAGGCCTTTTAAGAGGAGACTGCTGAGAATCCCAGAGTTTCTTCCACCATCCCAACCACTACTGGTTTTTGCAGTCAGAAGTTATAGGGAGTTACCTTCTTGGCACTGGAACCCTGGCCTGGGTGGTCTGGGTGGTGTGGGGCTAGGATCCCTTGCTCCTGAGGCAGGTATTCCTCTCAGTTTTTTAACCGCTACATGTTGATGTGGAGCCACTTGTTCCACATCTGCATGCCTCTTTGACTCTCTATGCATCCCCACATCTCTCTGCTCCCCCTCCCTATCTGGATGAATGTGGCTTCTTTAATTTCTTACTTGTTAGACTTCCCATACAGCTCAATTTTCTGACGATTCTGGGTGATATTTGTTTTGTTGCCTACTATAGTTGTAATTTTTTCTGTGGTTGTGTAAGGAGGCAAGCTGTGTTTACCAATGCCCTTATCTTGACCGGAAGTCCTCAGAAAAACATTTTAAAGATTTGTCTTTAAGCCAAGTACTTTTAACACATTGATTATTTTCACCTTTTTATATTTCTCTTCCAGACATTATCCTATGCATGTTTAAAAAAAAAAAAAAAAGTTTTTTGTTTTCTTTACACTATTATAAAATATTTCTATATGTTTTGTTTCAAAGATTTTATTCATCATTTTTAGAGAGAGGGGCAGGGAGGGAAGAAGAGAAAGGGTGAGAAACATCAACATATAGTTGCCTGGCTCCAGCTGAGGACCTGACTGGAGACCTGGCTTGCAACTGGGGTATGACTGAGAATCCAACCAGTGACCTTTGGGTTCGCAGGCTGGCACTCAAATCTACTGAGCCACAAGCTAGGGCCATGTGTCTATATGTTTTAATAATGATTACTAATAATGGCTGTAAGTATTACTACTTATAATTAGTGACTATAAGTGGTATAATTACTTATAATGGCTATTCTGTTGAGTTGATAATTTATTGGGTTGGCCAAAAAGTCTGTTATGGTTTTTTTTGTTAGGTGGCTCTAGTAGAGCTTAGTTATCTTTAGCTTCATTAGAAACAATTTTGTTAGATTGTATTATGACAGCTATCATGTCAGCTAGATGTTAAATAAACATCAACGTTGGTGAATTTTTGTGCAGTCATTTTAGTTGTGAAGACGGAAGATAATACATAACATTTTTGGTGTCTTATGCTTTAATATTTCAAAAAAGGTAAAAACACAATTGCAACACACACAAAAAAGAGATTTGTGCAGTATGTGGAAAAGGTACTGTGACTGACTGAACGTGTCATAAGTGGTTTGCAAAGATTCTTGGTACTATTGACATTTGGCCAAGTAATTCTGTACTGTGAGACTGTCTCATGCATTGGAAGATGTTTAGCAGCCCCCTGGCAGCCAATAGTGGAAGATAGCTGACATACTCAAAATACCCAATCAATCAAGTTATTGGTGAAAATGAAAAATGTATCTTTATTTTATGGAAAAAAACTAAACAAACTTTTTGGCCAACCCAATACTTAGCCATCAGTTTTCTATATTTCATATTTGGGAAGTTTTAAGAATTTTAAATTCTTAAATTGAACATGTATATTTTTATATTTATAAAAATAAAGCCTTTTTTTCAACAGCTTTATTGAGATATAATTCATACACCATACAATTTACCCATTTAAAATGTAAAATTCAATCATTTTTAGTAGGTTCACAGAATCATGTAACCATCACCACAATCAATTTTTAGAACATTTTCATCATACCATTAGCAATCACTCCCTATTTTCCCCAACCCTAGGCAACTACTAATCTGCTTTGTAGATTTACCTGTTCTGGACATTTCCTATAATAGAATCATACAACCTATGGTCTTCTTTCTCCCCACTTAAAATATTGTGATAAGACGTACATTTAAAAATTTACCATTTAAGCCGTTTTAAGTGTATAGTTCAGTGGCACTAATTGTACTCAGAAATGTGCACCCACCGCCACTATCCATCTCCGGAACCTTTCCATTCTCCCAAACTGAAATTTCATACCCATTCAGCCCTTAACTCCTCATTCCCCTCCCTGTCAACATGCTTTTATTCTCTTGTCACTATGAATTTGATTACTCTGTACATCTAAGTACAGTCAGAATGTATTTGTCCTTTAAAGCGTCTGACTTTTTTCACTTGGCATAATGTTTTCAAAGTTCATCTATGTTGTAGCACGTATCAGAATTTCATTCTTTCCTATTGCCAAGTACATTGTGTGGATGTACCATATTTTGTTTATTCATTATTTGATGGACATTTGGGGTATTTAATCACTTGGCTTGTGCCTGGATTATAGTTAGTTTTAACTTTATTTTATCAGACATGTTTTATCCAAGTAGAACAAGAGAGATTAACAACAGAGCAAACCCCACCTTGCTTAGCTAGAATGTGTTCAAAAGCAATTCTATTGTCTAATGTTGCTATGGTGGTCACTATAATACCTGTCTGAGGAAAAGTATTCTTCTAAATCTGGTACTTGTACTGGGATTGACATCATCAGGCGTTAAACATGTAAGAGTTGATACCTTTAAATTTAGTTGCACATGGGTTTTTGTATTTTAGAGAGTCAGAGCCTTCTCCATGAATCTCACTGAAGGTGAAACATCTTCGTGGAAACATTTTTGTAAAAGCATTAGAATAAACCAGTAATTGGAAATAGCAAAAGATTATTTATTTATTTATTATTTTTAGAGGCAAAAGATTTTTTAAAAGGTTAGAGTTCAGATACATGCATCTTAAGATTCCTGCTCTGTGAACCTTCCACAGTGCATACACACCTTCTGCAATATGCACAGAGGGTCTGTAACTTGCATATATCTTTCCATTTTTGCCCTATGTTTTTTTCTCT
Source organism: Noctilio leporinus (assembly GCA_004026585.1). NCBI lineage: Eukaryota > Metazoa > Chordata > Mammalia > Chiroptera > Noctilionidae > Noctilio > Noctilio leporinus. The sequence continues at coordinate 30,863 of PVIW01005569.1, read as the reverse complement.
CCTTATTTTGAAATAATCATTTTATTCTAAGACACAGTCACTTTGCTTTTTCTTGATCAATAAAACACGTGTTCTTTATATCTTTCATTATCTAAAAACACTTTTTATTTTTCCTTCAGCAAAAGTGTATCTGTTTTCTGTACCTTCTTTACCAAAAATATACTAAATATATGTGTAATTAAAGGTTTAGCGCCAAGTGGGAGTTCCCTACAGAACGCATCTTCCATCCAGCAGAGGCTGGTAATGTCCTGGCTCACCAAGCATCCGTCCACACAAGGCCAAGAGGGAATCGATTTAGAAGAATTACATCTGTGTTGCCAGATCTGTTATCAGCCTCAAGGGGTTTTGCCACTTGGGGTATCCCATTCAAGAAGGAGATCTGGTTGTTGCAAGGTAGATTTTTTTAAGATTTTATTCATTATTTTTTAGAGAGAGGGGAAGGGAGAGAGAAGAAGAAAGGAAGAGAAACATCAATGTATGGTTGCCTTTCGCATGCCTCCATCTGGGGACCTGGCTGGAGACCTGGCTTACAACCCAGGCACGTGCCCTGACCGGGAATCGAATCAGCAACCCTTTGGTTTGCAGGCTGTGCTCATCCCCTGAGTCACACCAGCGGCTGGGGCGGGGCAGGGGTAGGTAGCTTTGTTCACTTGCATCAGGTAAAGGACAGATGGTCACCTCCAAATCTGTATGTCTGGGAAGAGAGGCTTAGGCACTACTTGTACACATGATATGGTAAATTATGTGTTGATTTCCTCTTTGCAGTTAGTTGTGTTGGGGTCTGGTCAAGCCATCCAGTTACATCTTCATCTGCATAATACCATTTTACATTTTAACATTTAGCAAAAAAAGTATTTGGTAAGAGTCATGGCCTTGAGACCCTTGCCCTATCTAACAATTTCTCTGAAATCTTCTTAGCAGTGGGTATAAGTCTTTTAAATGTGTTATAGGTGTTTTTTCTAATTAGCTGCTATTCCTCCGAAGACTAGGCCTCTAGTCTTAGGGAAAGCCAGCTAGTATTTGAGCCCCACTGTAGAGGATTGCTTCTGATCGCTCCCCACAAATGCAAAGGCAAGGAAAGTTTCTCTTTGCCTAGTTCTGAAGGACAGCCCTTGGCCCAGCTCTTCACAGCATTGTGGCTTTTCTAAGTACTAGAGGTATGAGCCCTTCAGGGAGATTTTCTCAGGCTTGGAGTTTTGTTGCACCCTCTGAGGCAGAAAGGAGACCATCCTTTTTAGACTGAAATGCTCCCTGGCTGCTCTGGGGGGCTGATCAGCAGAATGCAGCCCTGCTTGGGCCAGTCTGCCCACGAGGAGGGACTGAGGTGGCTTCTTCACTCTGCCTGGAGGCAGTTGCCTGCCCATTTGCCTTGGCCATGTGAGTGCCATCTTTCCTGAGGGACAGTCCAGTAATGCACACATTAAGAATTGTAGTTAAGCCCTGGCTGGTGGCTCAGTGGATAAGGTGCCAGCCTGTGAACCCAAAGGTTGCTGGTTCAATTCCCCAGCCAGGGCACGTAACCAGGTTGCAAGCCAGGTCTCCAGCCAGATCCATAGCTGGAGGCAGGTGAAAGGCAATCTTACACTGATGTTCCCCTTCCCCCTCTCTCTCTTCCCCCTTCCCTGCTCTCTGGAAGTAATAAATACAATCTTAAAAAAAAAAAAAAAATTGTAGTTAATATTTATTGCACAATCACCAAGCACCAAGTTCCTTGTTTTGTGTTTTATACCACTTATTTATTGGTACAACTATTTTGCCCATTTTATTGATGACCAAACTTAAGTTCAGAGAAGGTAAGAAATTTGCCCAGTGTCAAATGACCCAGGATTGACCCCAATGCGTTATATTCAAAACCATGCCTTTGACCGAGTGCTGTCCAGCCTTCTCTTCTCTGTGCAGCCTCATGCTGTGCCCAGTGATGTGCTGCTTCTGTTGGGAGGCCGCTTCCACTGGCTCCTGCAGAAAGCCTGGACTCCTTACAGAAAGTGGAAGGAGTAGCCCCAGCTGGCCTCTTCTCATTGCTCCCTTCTCCACAGCCCAGCGTTTCTGTCCCAGACCTGGCAGGCCTTCAGATCTCTGCTGGTCAGTTCCTGTTGCCTTCTCCTCTTCCAAAGTCCTGCTCTTTCACTTCACCAGGTTCTTCCTTCAGCTTTCATGGACCTTTCCTCTCCCCTCCTCAGTATACTTAACTATTCCTTGACATCTCCTAGACTGTGAGCCTTTCTTTTCTTCCTACACTCCCATTATATTATAACACTGCTCACATTGTATATTGGCTGCTTGTTTGCAGGTCTCCTGCCTGGGACCTCCTTATGGGTAGGTGATCCATCTTGCTTACTTTTCTGCCCCACCCTAGCAGGATGCAGCTGGGAGAGGCCTCTTAGTGAACTGGAAAGCCTTTGGTGTGGCCTTGCATGTTCCACCGCTGAAGGACTGATGCTCCAGTCTTCTGTGAGTGTGCATCTCTGCAGTCAGGAGCAGCTGGGTAGGACTGATGTAGGGCAGTGCACAGTGCCCTTGGCAGGCACACCTCCCCTCAGAGTGCACAGGGAAAGGCAAGCAGTCCCCCCAGAAGCACTCTGGGAAAGCAGAAACTGGTGGCATATCTACTGTGCTGTAATGCATTTCTAACCCGAGCACCAGCTCCCAGGGGGTCTTTCATCTTCCTAACCCAATGGACCACTTGCCTGGCTGGGAGAGAGCAGCTGCTGGGCAGGGACAGCCCACTGTCATGGCTTTCCTGTTCTCCTGGTGGGGCCTGGCCCTGCACGGCCCCTCTCCCCCAGCCTCCTATTATTATTCCAGCCCTAAATCAGTGTCTTCCCGCAACTCCTGTCACTCCGTCTTGTACTCCACAGGTAAAATAGTCCGTTAAGTACAAAGATGGGAATATATCAAATCAGCAGCTCTGCATGTAGGGAACAAAGCCCAAATGCATTTTAAATCTGTGGATCCTCCTCAAGGGAATTCCGGTTACAAGGGAACTTGGGTCAGCAGCCTCAGGCCTGTGTGCCAGCAAGCCTCCTTTTTCTCTGTTGTTTTCCTGGCCTGAAGGGCTCCTTTGTCTGAGGATGTGATGTCCTAATTAGGCTGATGTGAAATCTCCTCTCAGACTGCCCTTCAAAACTGAGTACTCCAGACGGGAGAATAAGTTACAAGTGATTTTTGTGAGTTTGCTTGTCTTTAAAGAAAGAGAAGATTTAAAAGATGGGAAACTGCCCTGCCTGGTGGCACAGTGGGTAGGGTACCCACCTACAAACCCAAAGGTTTCTGGTTCGATTCCCAGCCAGGGCAACATAACTAGGTTGCAAGCCAGGTCTCCAGCCAGGTCTGTAGCTTCAGGCAGGTGAAAGGCAATCATACACTGATGTCTCTTTCCCTCTCTGCCTCTCATTCTTCCCCTCTCTATGAAAAATAATAAATAAAATCTTAAAAAAAAAAAAAAAGACGGAAAAACTAAATGCAGCCCTGGCTGGTGGCACAGTGGATGAGGTTCCAGCCTGCGTACAAACCCAAAGGTTGCTGGTTCAATTCCCAGCGAGGGCACATAACCAGGTTGCAAACCAGATCTCCAGCCATACATGTATACAACCATACATTGATGTCTCTCTCCCTCTCTGTCTCTCTCCTTTCCCCTCTCTCTGGAAAAAAAAAAAATGATAATTAACAGAAACTGGGAGGAGGTCATATAAGGGCACTTTATATGATCTTTTCAACTTTCCAGTAACTCTAAAATTACTCTCATGTTAAAAGTTTATTGATAAAGAGCAGGGTGAATGGCTGATCCAGCAGCTAATTTAACTTGACCCTTCACTAGGACTCTCTTTTATACTCCTTGTTGCCCTTCACCCCCCCCCGCCCCCCCCGCCACACACACACAGGGTTTGAGCCTTCACCTGCAAAATTGGGAGGATAGGCTGCCTCTAGGAACTGTGGACCAATCTGCTCTTGAGGCCATGGTCTTTTTTGCCATACACCCACCCCTTTTTTTGGGGTCCAGGGCCAGGTCTACCAGAAAAACCTGGAACTTGTGGTTGGCAGTGCTGTTAGAAGGGAATAGCTTGCCTGGAGGGAAGAGACGGTTACATAGGATAATGCAAGTGAAGAGCTTAGCACAGACTGAATGCTAGGCATGAGAAACATTGGTTTTCATTCTTTTTTTTTTTTTTTTGTGAAAGAAATGAGTGCTATTTCCTTGAACACTTGAGCTCAGTGGGGCAGCGGGGTAGCTTGAAGGTCATGACACTGCCAGTGGGGAGCTAGCAGCAGTACTGCACCCCTTCAACCCCCACATACCCACTTCCAGAGGTCCAGGAAAGGCAACATCTATTTTGAGTAACTCATAGGGAATCTCCTTTACCAGATGGTCTCTGAGGCCTCTTGGAGTTTTAACATTTGGATTTCAGGAAATTGGGCTGTGGCTGTTTCTTTACCTTGAGGGTGGGTTTCCTTCTAGAATGGGAGCCTCTGATGCTTCTTCTGGGCATGGAGTGCTCCTGGTTCAAAAACAAGGTATCAGAAAGGCTGGAGCTGATCTCCGGTAGCTCTGACTCCAGGGTTGGCATTTCCCTTTCCCTGGTTTAATAAACCCTTTCCTCCCCTATCAAAAAACAAAACAAAACAAAAACAAAAACAAAAAAACGGCTGGAGATAACTTACAATATCCAAAGGCACTGAATCTGCTGGGTATGGCTTGTGGATGGCTGCTTACGTGTAGGTGGCAGTGGGGACATGGTAATGCTGAAGGGCCTGGGGCCTGGAGCGGGGGCAGGTAATGCTGGCGGAATCCTTTGAGAAGAGCATTAGTAAAAGTAACAGTGAAGACTGCTGTGTGGAGGACTCTGTGTTCTGGCTGTGTCAAAGGCTTTATGTGTGTCATTTAGTTTACTTTCAGAACAGCTACCTCAGGAAAGTGCTATGATAAGCACATTTGACAGGTGACAGAAAGGCTTAAAGAGATCGTTATTGCCCTGGGGTTACACAGTAATTGGCAGAACTAGGACTCACCACAGCCTGAATTCAAACACCATGCTCACACTCTTCACTATGACGCCCATTTCTCCTGCTGCCGAGTTCAAAGGAGAATGCAGGGACAACGGGGAGCCTAGCTCTAGTCCCCTCAGTGTCTGTCATCCTAGGGCCTTGTCATTTCATTTATAAAGGACTTCTGTCACCATAAGGGCAGGCCATCATGAGGAAATGAAGATGTCTTGCCTTCATGCAGCTTCAGATTTAGATATAGAATCTACTCATGTTTTGTGAAGCCAGAGAAATTGGAGGAACCTCTCAAAATAGCATTAGCACAGTGTTGAAAGTCCAGTCCTCACGTGGACAATGCTTCCAGATGCTGGAGCCCATCAGAAAGATCTCTGGGGAAAGCATTGGAGGAGGCTCTGGGGAAGAGGGAGGACTGGCGTGAAGCATGGGCAGGCAGGAAGGCTACAGTGCAGGCTTTCTGACCACAGGAGTCTTAAGGTGGTTTCCTCAGGGCTTAGAGACCCATGGCCCCTTAACTCACAGAATCTTCCAAACACTGACTGATGTAGTTCCCTCCTTGACACTCCAGCAGATAGCCTGCTTTTATGTGGAATGAGAACTCAGATGGACCTCCCTTCAGCTTTGCTTGCTTTCATAGAGGGTATTCAGGTTGTATAGAAGTATACATAAGCCCAAGGAAGCCTATTTTCATCACTTCTATTTGGCTCAGGATTAGAAGTCCTAGCCAGAGCAATTAGGGAGGAAAAAGAAATAAAAAGCATCCAAATGGCAAAGAAGTAGTAAAATGATCTATTGGTGACATGACCTTATATGTAGAAAACCCTGAACATTTCACACACACAAAATGAAGTTGTTAGAAGTAATAATCCAGCAAAGTTGCAAGAATACAAAGTCAGCACTAAAAATCAGCTGTTCCTATACACTAGCAATGAACAATCTAAAAAGGAAATTAAGAAAACAATTTTAACTTATGATAGCACCTAAAAGAATAAAATCCCTAGGAATTAATCAAGGAGGCAAAGGCTTATACATGGGGAAACTACAACACATTGCTGAAATAAAGATATAAATAAATGGAAAGACATCTCACGTTCATGGATTAGAAGACTTAATATTTTTCAGATGACGCTACTACCCAAAGTGATTTATAGAATCAATGCAATCCCAATCAAAATCCTAACATTTTTGTAGAAAGTGTTTTAAAGCCACCCTAAAATTCACATGGAAACTCTAGAGACTCTAAATAGCCAAAACAGCCTTGAAAAAGGACAAAGTTGGAGAACTCATATTGCCTGATTTCAAAACTTAGCCCTTGCTAAGTAGCTCAGTTGGTTAGAGCGTTGTGCAGATACTTCACGGTTGCAGGTTCCGTACCCAGGGCGCATACAAGAAACAGCAAATGAATACATCAGTGGGTGCAACAACACATTGATGTTTCTCTCTCTCTCTCTCTCTCTCATCAATAAAAAATTCAAAGCTTACAGTTATTATAACAGTGGCACGAGGATAGACAAGTGGAATGGAATAAAGACCTTGGGCCCTGGCTGGTGGCACAGTGGATAAGGCACCAGCCTGCAAACCCAAAGGTTGCTGGTTCGATTCCCAGCCAGGACAACATAACTAGGTTGCAAGCCAGGTCTCCAGCCAGGTCTGTAACTGAAGGCAGGTGAAAGGCAACCATACATTGATGTTTCTCTCCCTCTCTTCCTATCTCCCTTCCCCTCTCTCTGAGAAATAATAAATAAAATATTTTTTTAAAAATAATGAGGACTATGTTCTTAAAAAAAAAAAAAAATTGATTGTCCACAAGGCTGCCAAAGCCTTTTAAGAGAGAAAGGACATACTTTTCAACAAATGATGCTGGAAAAGCTGGATATTCATATGTAAAAGAATGAAGTGGAACCCTTACCTTAAAATGGTAAATTTTTGTCATGTCTATTTTACCACAAAATTACCAACAACATCCTATCCAAATGCTGTAGGGGAGTTGGAGGGGATGGGTGGGGCTTGAAGATCATTGGGGCTGTTACCTCATTTGCCAGGAAACATAGGGTCCAGAGAAGAAAAGGGACTGAATAGTCCAGGAGCTCAGAATCATCACTGGCAAAGCCAGAACTGGAATGGGGATCACTTGCACTCTGTCCCACACTGGGCTGGGAACACCCCTGGGCAGTTCTGTAGTCTGTCAAGTCAGAGGGATGACCACTGGCTGAGGTATGGTTCTCAGCCCAGCTTCGAGTTGAACCACGTCAGGCCTTGTGACCTTGAGTAAATGGCATGGGGACCGTGGGACTTTCTTTTGCCTTCAAATTACAGAGGAAACAGTCTCACGCTGGTCTGCAGGCTGGTTAAATGGCAGCTTGTGAACCTCCCTCTGACCCTACATTCTTCCTTCTAGGAGGGATGAGGGAGCTGCCACAGCAAAGGACAGCCTGAAAAGTAGGAATGCGTATTTGGAATTCATTTTCTTGACTCCCCAGTTCCCTCCTTGACACTCCAGCAGATAACCTGTGGAAGGGGAGGGGGTATCTGCAATGAACATTCATGAAGCATGTTAGGAATCTGAAGCAATAGGCAGTAATGCTTTTCTGGTCGAAGTTGAGGTTGATTTTTCTACCTGCCTGGCAGTTGCCAGCCTGCCTCACTAGCATACAGTAATCCAGAAGGTTTGCCTGCTATTATTGGTGCACAAAATCAGCTGAGCTTCCTGCTCAACCAAATCCCTCCTCTTTTCTGCACACCTGGCACAGAGCAGCCCCAAATGCCGTTCCTTTGTGCTGGCACCTCTGGGCTTCTACCCACACCCTTGATGACTGGGGAGGTACGTAATTTGTCTGATTTTTCTCTATTCTCATCAAAAGGATGTTGCTAAATGCAAGATGCTAAAACCAGCCCACTTTTGCCTTCTGGTGCTGGCTGCTTCTGAAGTTACTATATTTAACATTAAGGTATAGAAAGCAGCAGCCAAAAAACCAAGCCACTGGGTTATGTGGCTCCTCCCATCAGGGTGGTCTTGGACTTCCGACTGCGTGAGAGGAGGGGTGGGAGGCAGGAAAACCACGCCCAAAAAGCACTGTTATTGCTGGCAGGGCCCAAGCTTCTTGGCATCCTGGCCCCCAGCCGACGCTAGGTAGGAGGCATGAATTTCTGAGTAGAGAAAATGTCATGGCAATAGTATCAGGATGGCATACCCTTTTGCTCTGAATGTTTAATGGGAGTTGTGTCTCCTCCTACACAGCCTTACTTTACTCTGTCCCACCTTACCCTGCCCTACCCAGCCCTGTTCAGCCCAGTCCTGCCCTGCCCAGCCCTGTCCTGCCCTGTCCTGCCCTGTCCTGCCTTGCCAAGTCCAGCCATGTCCTGCCCTGACCTGCCATGCTCCTGGCCATCAGCATATCACCAAGACCTCTGAGAGGTCAGCGCTTTGCAACCAGGGTCATTGGTGTTTGGATCTTTATCCAACCTGATGATGGCTGGCTTGTAGGAATGACTTGGCCTCATTGCTTCCTGGAGTGTTGTGTTTCTGCTGCTATAGCTGGATTTATTTCAGGTTTTGACAATTCTGGTGACCAATGAAGAAATGAGATGGAACTTTGCTTCCTGGGGCCTGGGACAGGGTGGAGTGAGGGAGCCCATGCTGAGTGGCTACAGATGCAACTTGTCCCCATTGCTGGGAATGCTTTTATGACTAGAGAAAAGGGACTGATTTGAGTTCCTCTGTCAGCATTATTTCCCTCATCTGTTTTAGCAGAGCCTGGTACCACCAGTTGCATCTGAGTGGCATTTCAAGCAAAATGAAAAGAAAGAAACATTCTTTTGGGGTTGGTTCTTCATAATCAAAACAAATTTATGTGTCTTTTAGCAAGAAAACTCAGAATCTCAGTAATTGAATAGAACACACTGGCCTGGAGGATTAAGTTATTATACCTTTGAGCCTCTTCCCAGTGTCTTAGAGGAAGGGAGAGGGTGAACATAAGGTTAATGGATTCTGATGCTAACCTGAACCTGGAAATTAGGTTTCATTGATTTAATATTTCCTCTATTAACTTCCAAAGACAGTGTGCCTTGTGGCCCTACACAAAGTACAGCTTTGGTGCGTGCTTTCCCGTGAGAGCCTATGTTGTTGCCCTTGCTATGACAGGGACAGATGACAAGTGCCTCTCCCTCCTTGCTGGCTGGGAAGGTAGCAGGCCCAGGCCCAGGCCCAGGCCCACAGGCAGAGCTGCTTCATTAGTATTGTCTTCCTTCTCCGGAGGAGTCTGCTGGATCTGTGGTTGTGGACATTCCTGCACGGTGGAAGGGAGACACACTTGGCTGGGAGTGGCCCCGTAAAGGAGAGGGTTGATCAAGACAGACAGTGTGGCGAGAGCAGGGGCTATCATTTTGTCCACACTCCTCCCTGCTCAGGAGGCCTTGCTGTGGCTTCCGGACAGCCAAGACCTTTCCTGCTGCTGCGCAAGCATGCGGGTTAGCAACTCACATGGCCCGTGCTGGACACTGCTGCCTGCTGCCCAACTGCCTTCCTGTAGCCCCTGCCCTTGCTCTTTTGTTCTCTAGACTAGATTGGTGCTTTAAATCATCCTTCCTGGGTGTCTACCCCTCCCCCTCCCCTTCCCACCCTGGCTTATGGACTCCACCATCACCACCACCACCATGGCTCTAATTTCCCCTTGAGGTCCTGTGGTACCACTTACAGGCTTTGTGGTGTGGCCTCTCTCCTAGGTGCACACAGTAGTGGGGGAGGTGAGTAGTGTCTCTGGGGCCTCTCTGGCTCAGAACAGGCTCTGATGGCGGTTCTCAGCCTTTCTCCCCCTCTCAGCACACATGCTTTCCTCTTCTTGTAGACAGACATCAAACACTGCCTCTGTCCCTGCCAGACCTGCACCTCCTATGGACTTTGGTGAAAGGCTCCACCCATCTTCGAACCTTCCCAGCACCCTGCATTTGTCTGAGGCAGGTTCTCACTCCTTCTGGATGGGTTTGCTTCTTCAGGGGGTAAAGTTTTTGGGTGCCAAAGGTGATGAATAAGGAGGGTGAAAAAGTTGACCCTGTATCTTTCTTGGTAAAAATTAAAATAATGAGGCTTTTTAATGCAGAATGAAGGCTGTTGCACAAATGTTTTGAGCAATAGCAGTATTTTTGGAGTGTTGTCACTGTAAGTAAGTACAGCCTTTGGATGTGTGAGTTCTAGTATGTTATGTAAAAAACAAGTGTCACTTCTCCATAGCTGCATCTAGCAAACCAAGGACCCTTCCAGCATATACAGAGGGCATCTCCTTTATTATTTGAGTATCTGCGTGGGTGGTGAGATGCTTTTGTTAAAATGGTGGCGATGGTAGTCCTCTCGAGTTGTACACTTAGGATGGGGCAGGTTTAGAATACATTGAAGATATCAACTTCAGATCCGAATCCTGCCTTGGCTCATGTGGCTTAGCATCGGGCAAATGCCTAGCCTTTAGAGACATTTACTGGGATTATGAGTGTTCAGTTCTGTGAACCCAACCTTTCTGAACCTCATTTCCTTCTATTTGAATGTGGACGGGAATAATGCCTATCCTTAGGAGGGCAATTTTTTTTTTTTTTTTTAAATAAAGCTTTTACTTACTATGTCCAGAGAGAGGGGAAGGGAGAGAGGCTGAGAGGGAGAGAAACATCAATGTATGGTTGCCTTTCACCTGCCTCCAGCTACAGACCTGGCTTGCAACCTAATTATGCGCCCTGGCTGGGAATTGAACCAGCGATCCACCAGTCAGGGCTTTGCCTTTAAAAAAAAAACTAAAAGAGATTAGTTGTGTTAAAATACACATAAAATCTCCCATCTTAACCTTTTTCAAGTGTTCCAATATCCAGAACTTTTCCATCTTGCAAAACTGAAACTGTGCCTTTTTAACAAAAATTCCTCCATTCCCCTCTCCCCCAGCCCCTGGCAACCACCATTCTATTTCTGTCTCTTACAAATTTGACTATTCTAGGTACCTCATATAATTGGAATCATACAGCATTTGCCTTTTTCTGTTTGGTTAATTTCACTTAGCACAAGTATCAGAATTTCCTTACTATTTTTTTTTTTCCTTAAGATTTTATTATTTTCAGAGAGGGGAAGGGAGAGAGGGAGAGAGACGTCAATGTATGGTTGTCTTTCACCTGCCTCCAGCTATGGACCTGGCTGGAGACCTGGCTTGCAACCTGGTTATGTGTCCTGGCTGGGGAATTGAACCAGCGACCTGTGGGTTCACATGCTGGTGCCTTATACATTTTTTTTTTTTTAATGTGTTCGTTGACCATTTAGATACCTCCTTTGGAGAAATGTCTGTTCTGGTTTTTTCCCCATTTTTTTATTGAGTTTTTTAAATGTTGAATTGTGAAAGTTCTCTAAGTATTATGGATATTAACTACTTATCAGATACGTGATTTGAAAATATTTTCTCAATTCCGTAGGTTGCCTTTTTACTCAATTAAGTGTGTCCTTTGTTGCGCAGTTTTTTATTTTGATGTAGTCCAGTTCATCTAATTATTTTCTTCTGTTGCCTATGTTTTTTATGTCATTTCCATGAAATTATTATTAAATCCCATGTTACAAAGCTTTCAAAAAATGTTTTCTGCCCTGGCTGGTGGCTCGGTGGATAAGGCGCCAGCCTGCAAACCTAAGGGTCGCTGGTTCAATTCCCAGCCAGGGCACATAACCAGGTTGCAAACCAGGTCTCCAGCCAGGTCCATAGCTGGAGGCAGGTGAAAGGCAACCATACACGGATATCTCTCTCCCTCTCTGCCTCCCTCCCTTCCCCTCTCCCTAGAAGTAATGAGTAAATAAAGTTGAATATTTAAAAAAAAAAATGTTTTCTTCTAAAGAGTTTTACCTTATAGGTTACATCTTTCATCCACTTTGAGTTAATTTTTGACTGTGGTTAAGGAAAAGGGTTCATTTACCTCCTTTTGCATGTGGATATACAGTTTTCCCAGGCCCATTTGTTGAAAAGACTGTCCTTTTCCACTGAATGGTCAGGAAGTCATTTTGTGCCTGAAATACTATACATACTATACTATACTATGTATAGTATAAAATACTATACATAAAACACCTCACAGCATACCTAGCTGAATCTCAAAAAAAAAAAAATTATAGTCCCTCTATCTCCACCTTATTTAAGATGTAGTTTTTAACTACTGAAGTTGATTATTAAAATTGTAATAGCAACTACCTAATAGTACTGACTCTTTTTTAGGCCCTATTCTAAGGGCTTTACACACACACACACATACATTAATCCTCACCTGAGGATGTATTTATTGATTTTAGAGAGAGAGGAAGGGTGTGGGGAGGGGGTGAAGAGAGAGAGACATTGATATGAAAGAAACATTGATCAGTTTCCTCCTGTATGTGTCCTGACCAGGATCAAACCTGCAACCTTTTGGTGTGCAGGATAATGCCCCAACTCTCTGGGCCACCTGGCCAGGGTGAGCTTTACATTGAATTGTCATAACAACCCTATAGGGTAGGTACTATCATTTTCACTAGTTCACAAATGAGAAAATTGGGCACATAGAAGTTAAGTAGTCTGCCCAAGTCACATAGCTAATAATAGCCTAGGTAGTTTGGCTCCAGAATCTGTGGGCTTAACATCTCCCTATTTGTTTGTTTGCTTGTTTTTTCTTTTGGCTGGGACCAGTGAACTTTATTGATGGTGCATGACAAGGTAGTAGGGCTGCCTAGGCTCCTCCCCTTCTTCAGGGGGTCTGGGATGGAAACTGGAGGTCAGGAGATTCTTAGTGTGTTGGGGGTAGATTTGGGGTAAGGACTCTTCAGTGGCTGAGGGCCTCTCTTCCTGCCACTGGGGCTGGTGGTTCAAGGAGCTCTTACTCCTTGGAGGCCACGTGGACCATAAGGTTCACCACCCTGTTCTGTAGTCAAATTCATTGTCATACCAGGAAATGAGCTTGACAAAAACAGTCATGAGGACAATGTCAGCCCCAGCATTGAAAGTCAAAGAGTGGGTGTCACTGTTAAATTTGCAGGAGCCAACCTTGTCCTCAGTGTAGCCCAGGGTGCCCTTGAGGGGACCTCTGATGCTGCCTTCACTGCCTTCTTTATGGCATCATATTTGGCAGCTTTCTTTGGGTGGCAAGTCAAATCCACAACTGACACATTATGGGTGGGGACACAGAAGTCCCATGCCAGTGAGCTTCCCATTTAGCTCAGGGATGATCTTGCCCATAGCCTTGGAAGTGCCAGTGGAAACAGGGATGATGTTCTAGGCAGCCCCTCGGCCATCATGTCACAGCTTCCCAGAGGGGCCGTCCACGGTCTTCTGGGTGGTGGCATGGACTGTGGTCATGAGTCCCTCCACAATGCCAGAGTTGTCATGGTGACCTTGACCAGGGGTCAAGCAGTTGGTAGTGCTGGAGGCATTGCTAATTATCTTGAGGGAGTTGTCATACTTGTCCTGGTTCATTTGCAGAAGGGGCAGAGATGATGCCCCTAGTGGCCCCACCCTTCAAGTGAGCCCCAGCCTTCTCCATGGTGGTGAAGACACTGTTGGGCTCCACAACATATTTAACACCAGCATCACCCTGTTAGATGTTGGGGAATCTTGCTCCTGCAATATAAAGATGTGCTTTCCATTGATGATGAGCTTCCTGTTCTCAGCCTTGTCTTTTGCCTTTGAACTTGCCATGAGAAGACTAATGCTGTAACATGTAGACCATGTAGCTGAGGTCAGTGAGAGGTCATCAATAGCAACAATATCCACTTTGCCAGGGTCAAAAGCAGCTCTGGTGACCAGGTGCCCAATATAGCCAGATCCATTCACGTCCACCTTCACCATCTGTCTTGGGCACAGCTGCTTTTATTAGACAATGCACAGGAAGATGAGAGGAACAGAGAGCTTCGGGTAATTTTTTTTTTTTTTTTTCCGGGTAATTTTTAATGGCCTAGGACTGTCATGAGCTTTTCAGTCTGGAGTTTGGTGACTGAAGGACAAGTGCTATGGCATCAGCCTCCAGACCCAGATTGCTTGCTGGGTGTTCTCTTGTGAAAGCAGAAGCACTAGAACTGCTCTGTTGGCTCAGACCATCTGTGCGGGAGAATGTGTATGGTAGTTCTGGGTGGTCCCTTCCTGTTTCCTGCCAGGGCCCCTTGCTCAGGAGAAATGTCAACCAGTTTTCTATCTGACTTTACAGAAAAGGCCACAGATGGCTCCTTGCCGAGTGAGGACTGGACACTGAACATGGAAATCTGCGACATCATCAATGAGACGGATGAAGGGTATGTGTGCTTCCTCCTCCCTCCAGTGCCACTGGCAACTCCTGGTGTCACTTAATTCTCTTTCCTCTCTGCCCTACTCCCTTTCTGGCAGCCCCTGTCAGTCTCCTGCTTTTGGTCACAGGTGAATGTGAAGTGGCTTGGTTGCTTGCTTCCCAGCAGTCACTGGTCTCTACCACTGGATCAGCACCTTCGCCCACCTCTCCTTCCTGATCTTTGCCTTCCCTTTGCAGAAGCAAGGCTGCCTCTCCTTGCTTTGCTGGATGGGAGCGCAGGAGTTAGGAAGAGAGACTGCAGTGTCCACAAGGGGGCTGGCAGTGAGGGAGTGGGAGGCCAGAACAGCCTAGAGTTCCTGGAGTGGGTGGGCTTTTACAGGTGCCCCACTCACACCCCTGCACTGCTGAATCGGCTATTGTACATGATAGGGCCCCACCAATATTATAGCCACATTCTAGTTCCACCTCTTCTAAAGTAGCCTAGATTTGGCCCTCTGTCCATACCATAAAAATGGAACCTGCCATCGCCACATCATCCTAAACCATCTGTGGAGTGGTAGGAGAAGAGCTGGACTCAGGCAGCCCTGCAGTTGTCTTGTGACACTGTCACTTACAGCCTTGTCATGGGTAAAAGGGGACCAGCCTCTTTAGGTTGGACTGGCTTTCATTCAGCGCTGGACCCTAGTGTCAGTCCTGAGGACATAGCAGGGACGAGGCAAGAGGAGGCTAGGAATGGGTAATTTTATGTTTTTGTTTTTCCGGAAATGGGCAATTTTAAATGGAGTAATCAAGGAAAGCCTCGCAGAAGGTGCGCTGAACAAAGACTTAAAGGCAATGAGGGAGTGAGGCATGAGGATTATACCAGGAAAAACTTCCCAACAGAGGGAATAGCAAGCACAGAAGTCATGGGACAGAGGGGTGTCTGATGTGTTTTAAAAATAGCAAGGAGACTAGTGGGGCTGGAACAGAGTGATCGAGGAAGCGGGTACTAGGAGGGGAGGTCCAGATAACACAGGCACCACAGGCCTTGGGCTTGACTCGAGGTGGCGGGAGAATCCCTTGGAGGATTGGAGCAGAGCAAGGCAAGATCTAACTTTATTTTAAAGACATCACTCTGGCTACTGTGTGCATAGTGGCCTGGCTGGGAATGGACCAAGGGCAGAAACAGGAAAACTATTAGGAGGATATACCATCACCCTGTGTGCAAGAGTGGTGGTTTTGACTTGGGTGACAGCAGAGGGGGCCATGAGAAGTGATGAGTGACACCCCAGTGGGCAATGCTGGCAGGGTGCTGGCAGAGAGGGGTTGGAGCTGGGGGCAGTGCCCTGTGTTGGAGATGTGCATTTGAGAGTGCTCAGTGAAAGATGGCCCATTTCTGCAGTCTAAATGTAGGTGATCAGCTTGGTGTCTGGCACACAGGCAGGAATCACAAAATTGCTGGGAACTCCACATTTCTAATGCTGTCGTCACTGGGCTCACATGGTCATCTTCCTGCAGACCCACTTGGGCCCCTTTCTTCTTCACATCACCTCAGATGCCACCGATGTCCTCCTTTATCTAGTTGCTCAGCCACCTTTGTGGTCCCCACTGATGGTGGCCCAGATGTCCAGGTGAGTGGGTGCCGGCTGTTGAGGTGCTGCCAGGCTCTGCCTTGGGGGCTGCGCAGACCCAGAGAGTCAGAGGGTTGGGGCTGAGCCCCAAGGATGGCAGGGGTAGGAGAACCATGCATTGTAGCTATGGGGGACATGGAAAAGGCAGCAGTGGGTGGTACAGGTGGTCATAGTGTGCAGGGCGGGTTGTCTGGAATAGATGGTCAGGCCAGGTTGTGAAGAGCCTTCTTCCTGTGTCACCTTCTGGAGCAGGACTGTACCCTTGGGCTACCCACCGACCTTTGCCTCTTCTCCTTGTTTGTCCTCCAAGCTGCAGGTGAAGGGCTCTTAGAAACGAAGGACTCACGAAGTCACTCCATTGCCAACAAGCCTTCTCTCAGGGTAAAAACCCTCCTTACACCTGGCCCCTCTGCCACGCCATTTGGGTTTCTCTCCCCTGTCCTCACCATTCAGTGCCATGGATCACTCAATCCCTTGAGCTCTCTGTAGCCCTGTACTCTGCTTGCAGTTTTATATAAAGGAGATAAATGAGAGAGACGTAGACCCACATGGGGTAGAAGGGGGCCTACTCATTCCAGAAGGACTGCGGCCTTTTCCCAAAGCTGGCAGCAGGATCAGAGCACCCTCCTCCGGAGGCGGCCTACACTTCAGCCTGTGTTGTAGGGCATCCCTGTGTTTCTCAGGTACTTCCTGCCCTGGCCTGTGCTGTGAGGTGGCCATCCAACTCTCCCCCACACATATGGCTAGCAGTTGATGCCCTGCCCACTTTTTCCTGCTTTTTCCTCATCAGTTTAAACTTACATATTTGCATGACATTTGTTAGACTGTCTCATCCCTGATGGATTTTGCACTCCCTAGGAGCAGAAATTCTCTTTTACCACTGTTTTATCCCCAGCACCTGGCATAGTATGCACATAATTGGCTTTTGACAAACATTTGCTAACTAAGTGAATAAATGAATGGAGTCTCTGAGGAATGGAGGATTGTGAACATCATCTTAACACCATGTGACCAGTGCTCTGAGAAAGATGCTGCTAGGGAGCTGTAGCAAAGGCTGTTAGCCAGCCTTGGAGCCATCAGCAATAAAGGGCTCTTGAAGGAGGTGACATTCAAGTGGAGGTCAGCTAAGGGACAGGTGAATGGCAGGGTGTATGCCACATAGGAAGGGGAACGTAGTGGGACTAGGGGCATGAAGCCTTTAGCCTCCAGCCTGGCTGGAATCCTAGGGCCTCCGTACTTATCACATGTCCCAGGGTACTTAGTCTCTCTGTGTCTCCATTTCCTCATTAACTCATCTGACTTTCTCTGAGCACTTGTCACAGGCTGTGCCAAGTGCCAAGCCCTGGGTTGCACCCTCCCAACAGCCCTGTGCAGCGGGGCCAATCCATATTAATGTTGAGGGAACTGAGGCCCAGAGTGGTTTGGCCTCTTGCCAGAGGTCTCATACCACAGCTCTAAAGGGCAAGGTGCAAGTCCTGGAAGACCTGGCTCCACTTCTTTTTGTCAGGGCAGCCTTGCTGTGAGAGATCACCCAGAGAATGATTTGGGAGCAGGCAACAGGTTTATTGGGGGTTTAAGGGGGAAGGAGACCAGTATGGGAATCGGTAATGGGTTCATTGGACATAAAGGGGAAGGGCTGCTCCAGGAGTGGCTTGAGGGCCCATGGAACAGGGGAATGGGGACTCCTGGCCCTCGAGGGCCTATGGGAGTCCTGCTGAGGACTTTAGTCAGTGGGGTTTTAAGCTTGTAAGTCAAAGAGGGTGTGCATTGTCCTTTGGTCACTAGGAAAACATATCACAAATGTTTACCTCAAGCGGATTCTAGCGCATCCTATAGTTCCAACCAGGTTCATTAGTACATTCCATCCTGGCTGCCTCTGTACTCTGACACTTTTATTTATTCAGAGCTGTGCCTCTGGGAGGCTGAGGTCCTGATGGGTGCCCCACAGGCCCTCCGTGCACTTTCCCTAATGTCCAAGGCTGAGACCACCTTTCCTGAGAGGCCTTGTGTGGCAGCAGCTTGTGTTCTAGATACTTGTTGTTAGCCAGGACTCCCTGGCGGAGTTGCCTACCCAGGAGTGTTTTAGACCCCATTTACCAGGCCTCACCCAGTCCTGCCTAATTAGGACATAATAAGCAAATGGATGTGCTGCTCTGACCTGGGTCACGTTCATGACACCTCTGGATCTTCCCAGGTCACTGAAGTTCAGTCTGTTCCCCAGCCTCTAAGCAGGAGGGGGTGCAAAGAGGTAACCAGTGGATAGCTGGGGGTGGTGGGGAAGGAGGGAGAGGAGGTGTTCAGGGTGAGAGGGTGTGGAGGCAGCTGTGTCTCCCATTAGGGAATCAGAAGGAAGCATTTCTGGAGCTGAAGGACAAGATGAATACAGTATGACTGGAAAGGTCTCATGAGTCTGGGGTCCGAGATGACTTTGGGAAGGCTGAAGATGCCCTGGGAGCCGCCCTGAGGGGTCTGACCTTTCTTCCAAATCTACCAGGGCATTGGAGCACCTCTCATGTGCCATTGCCGCCTGGTTCTTCCTACTCCATCTTGGCTCTTGATTCTTCCTTCTCTCCTTTCTCCCTGTTTCCAGTTCCTTGCTGTCTAATCTGCTGCTGCTACTGCTGCTTGAAACTTTGCAATTCCTCTGACATGTGTTTGATCCTCCTCTCTGAAGCTTCTTCCCCAGGGAGAGAGATAAATACTTGCTCTTGTGCTTACCCAGTCACTCCCAGGAAGTACTTCCTGAGAATGAATTTTCATTTTAATTCCAATTTGAGAGCCTGCTGACTCTGATTTCCCTCCACTGCCTTTACCTCCACACCAAGAGAGCTCTGGGCATGCTATGCTCTGTGAACTATAAGTGATTGCAGCACTGGAGGCTGTTCCCATTTTTCTGCTCCATGTAGTTCAAGAGGAGAGGAAAGAGAATAGATTGGGAGGGATGGCAGCTAACCATGGCTTGGCAGAGCCTTTGAGAGATGAAATCAATCAGTGCTCCTGGCTAGTAGCTACTGACCTTTACCAGCTCAAGCTCACAACCCGTCCTCAAAGCCAAGAACTTGTCCAGACACGCATTTACAGATATCAGCATGCTGTTTGGAAACTGCAGCCAAACTGTCTAAATTGGGCTGATTAGCGGAGCTACACCCACCCCCCAACTTCCTCATACACATTTGAAAGGACTTTTTCACTTAGTAACTAGATCATAAATATTTTAGAGTTGTAGGAGTAGGAGATGGCTGATTTACCAACCTTTAACTTTGGAAAGATCCAGATATATTGACACATCAATCTGTAGAAGGCTGGAGCCCACTTGAGATAGCAAAAGGCAGTCCTGCAGCTGGATTAGGGCTCTCCAAAACTCAGATAGTGGGGCATTAACAGGCAGGGCTTCATGCCAGAGGGGGCTCTTAGTTCCACACCTTTGTTTTATCCTGATTTAGAATAAATTAAATAACATCTTAGACACAAGAACTATACTTAATAGGTGCTCTTAGAGGGCTGGCTGGGGACTCAAACTCCCAACTCTAACAGTGACTTAGGGATCTGTTCCCAGTTCCAAATAATCAGCTTATAAATGAGTCTTTAAACATGACCCACTTGTAAACTGGTGACTGCCTGTAATCCTGTGAGGTTATCTTTGGGAATCCACATTAGATCCATCACCCAAAAGCACGTAATTTCTTGGGTTTTGAGGAGACAAAAGTTTCCCCAGAGAAAAAGGAGTTCCATAGAACTGGGAAGGACCGGAACATCCAGGCTTAAGCAAGAACCTGGCCATTCTCTCTGTCATTTCTTCAGTGTACCCACCTGTGGGCTGGCTATTGCTTTGGATAAATAATACTTGCATATGATACAAATTTCAAAAGGGTTGCAAGTGGATAATACAATGAAAAACTTGCCTGTCTCCTCTGTTACCAAATTCCTCTGCTAAGGGGCAGCCAAAGTTACCACTTTCTTATGGTTCTTTTTAGAGATTCTCTTCCCTATGTGGGCATGTACAGTGTATGTGTGTGTGTGTGTGTGTGTGTGTGTGTGTGTGTATGTGTGTGTGACAAAGTGTTGTCCTTGTATAACTCAAGTAGTAGTGTATATCATGTGCTGCTCTGTAGATGACTACTCACACAGTTTGCGCCATATCGGTGCATAAGGAGTATATATTCTTTTTAAATTTTTTATTACTTATTTATTTAGAAAAGGTTTTATTCATTATTTTTAGAGAGACGGGCAGGAAGGGAGGAAGAAAGGGAGAAGCATCAATGTATGGTTGCCTTTCACCTGCCTTCAGCCACAGGCCTGGTTGGAGACTGGGCTTGCAACCTGGTTATGTGCCCTGGCTGGGAATTGAACCAGCGACCTTTGGATTCACAGGTTGGCGCCTATCCACTGAGCCACCAACCAGGGCCTATTCTTTTTTTTTTTTTTTTATAGCCTTTATTTGTTTATTTGTAATCCTTACCCAAGGACATGCTTATTGATTTTAGAGAGAAAGGAATGGGGAGAGATATCAGTCGGTTGCTTCTTGTACATGCCCCAACTGGGGATAGAACTTGCAACTAGGTGTAGGCCCTAGCTGGGAATCAAACCTGTAACCTTTAGGTGTATAGGATAACGCTCCAGCCAACTGAGCCACCCATCTAGGGCAAGGAGTGTATTCTTTTTTTGCAGCTGCATAGTGTTCTATTATGTGGATAAACATGATTTAATTTAATGTTTCATGTTGATAGATATTTAGTTTGTTTCTAATCTTTGACATTTACAAACATTCTATAGCAAGTAATTTTGTATCTATACTAGTTCATGCAAATGGGAGTGAATCTGTAGGGTAGGGCACTGAAATGTAATTTTCAGGGATCTTAATATGTCCTTTTCTGCAGGCCAAAGGATGCTATTCGAGCCCTGAAGAAGCGGCTCAGTGGGAACCGAAACTACAAAGAAGTGATGCTGGCGTTAACAGTGAGTGCCACCCTCCAATGAGTGGGAAAGCATCTGGGAAAACCCATGCTCCCACCCTTGCCCCACTCATAGGGCCTTTACTCCGTCTGTTCAGCACAGCCTCTAGCATGTGCCTCTGGGTGGCTTGGTGTGCGTGCTGCTAGAGTCCAGTGGAGCCTTCCACAGCACCCTTGGGATTTCCTACCTCCTTTGAAATGGGGCATGAACTTTAGTTGGTGTTTACCAGCAGAAGATAAGGTATGGGCAATACTGATTAGTCCAGAGGGCCAGGGCAGGGAAGCCTAAGAGGCCTGGGCATGAGTCTCCTTCTAGCCACCAGCCTGCTATGAGACATATAGGCTAGCTGCTTCTCTAGGTGTCACTTGCCTCTATAAAATTCTGACTTCCACCCCAGTACCTGCCCACTGCTGAGCTTTCCAGATGTTGATACAGATGTTTACAATAACCTTCCATAATAGGTTTCATCTTCCCCCTCACAGGGATGAAAAAACTGAGGCTCAGAGGTCTAGGGGTTTACCCAGACTTCTCACCTAATGAGGTACTCTGCTGTGGATTCTGGAGTAAAAACTGATCGTCTCTGGGAGGGTCTTGGAAAAGTCGGCCAAATAACTCCTGTCAGGAAAGAACAGACCAGATTTTTGCCCTTCCTTAAAATGTCAGAAAATTAAAAGGGACAACTTCAGGTGTTACTTCTGTCTTAAAAGCTGTTTTCAGATGTGCAAAATGTGGGCCATAGTGAGTTTCTTTTGTTAAAAATGCATCTTTCTTTTTTTTATTTTAAAAGATTTTATCTATTTTCAAAGGGAGTGGGGAGAAAGGGATTGAGAGAAACATGATCAGTTGCCTATCACACAGCCCCCAACCAGGGACTTGGCCTGCAACCCAGCCATGTGCCCTGACTGGAAATCAAACCCACAACCCTTTGGTTTTCAGGCCAGCACTCAATCCACTGAGCTGCACCAGCCAGGGATAGATCTTTTATTTTTAAATTACAGTTGATGTACAATATTATTTTCATTTCAGGTATTTTACCTTGTGATTAGATATTTATGTAATTTACTAAGTTATCCTGATACACATGGTACCCATCTGACATTATACATAGTTATTACAATGTTATTGCCTATATTCACCTATACTCTACATTATATCCCCATGACTATTCTGTAATGACCAATTCATATTTCTAAATCCTTCACCCATTCTCCCAACACCCTCTCCCATCTGGCAACTGTCGAAATTTATCTATGGTCTTTTTGGCATGCTTGTTTGTTTAATTTGTGTTTTAGATTCTACATATAAGTGAAATCATCTGGCATTTGTCTTTGTCTGACTTATTTCACTCAGCACAATACCCTCCATGTTGTTGCAGATGGCAAGATTTCATGCTTTTTTATGGTCAAGCCATATTTCACGATATACGGTATATGCACCACTTCTTTATCTGTTCATCTGTTGATGGATACTTAGGTTGTTTCATATCTTGCCTATTATAAATAATGTTGCAGTGAACATATAAATGTATATGAGTTTTTCAATTTAGCATTTTGGGTTTCTTTGGATAAATACCCAGAAGTGGAATTGCTGGGTCCTTCTTTGTCTGTTGTTACAGGCTTTGTTTTAAGTCTCTTTTGCCTGGTCTAAGTATTGCTACAGTAGCTTTTTCAGATTTGTTCCCATTTTCATGCAATACCTCTTTCTGTCCCTTTACTTTCAGTCTGTGTGTGTCCTTTAATCTGAAGTGAGGCTCTTATCGACAGGTTATATGGTGCTCTTGTTTTGTTTTCTATTCAGCAATTATATGTATTTGTATTGGAATATTTAACATAATTGTTGATATATAGGTATTTATTGCCATTTTCTTGTTCATATTTTTTATCTTTATTTTCCTTCTTAAAGAAGACTCTTTAACATTTCTTGTAATGCTGGTTTGGTGGTGATGAACTTTAGCTTTTTTTTGACTGGGAAGCTTCTTATGATGTTCTTCTATTCTAAACGATAGCTTTGCTGGGTAGAATAATCTTGGTTGTAGGTCCTTGTTTTTCATCCTTTAAATATTTTGTGTCATTCCTTCGGCCTGCAGATATTCTGTTGAGAAATTAGCTGACAGTCTTATGGGAGCTCCCATGTAGATGACTGCTTTTCTCTTGATGCTTTTAGGATTCTCTCTGAATCTTTAACTTTTGCCATTTTAGTTATGATGTGTCTTTTTGAAGTATATTTTATTGATTGTGTTGTTATAGTTGTACCAATTTCTTTTTTCTTTGCTCCCTTCTTCCTAGCACCCCCCCTTCCCTGGCTTTACCCTTTCCTATATTATTCTTTTAAAAAAAAAGATTTTATTTATTATTTTTAGAGAAGGGGTAAGGGAGAGAGGCAGAGAGGAGGAGAGACATCAATGTATGGTTGCCTTTCATCTACCTCCAGCTATGGACCTGGCCTGAGACCTGGCTGGCAACCTGGTTATGTGCCCTGGCTGGGGAATCGAACCAGCAACCTTTGGACTTGCAGACTGGCGCCTTATCCACTGTGCTACCAGCTAGGGCTTGTTATCATTTTAATGTTCATAGTTTTTATATTCTTTTTCGTAGATAAGACCCTTTAGCATTTCATATAATAAAGTCTTGGTGATGATGAACTCCTTTAGCTTTGCCTTGTCTGGGAAGCACTTTATCTGCCCTTCCATTCTAAATCATAGCTTTGCTGGGTAGAGTTGTAGGTTCTTGCTTTCCATCACTTTGAACATTTTTTGCCAGTCCCTTCTTGCCTGCAAAGTTTCTTTTGAGAAATCACCTGATAGTCTTACAGGAACTGCTTTGTAGGTAGGTAATTCTTCTTTTCTCTTGCTTTGTTTAGGATTCTCTTTATCTTTAACCTTTGGTGTTTTAATTATGATGCATCTTGGTGTGGTCCTCTTTGGGTCTAGCTTGTTTGGGAGGGACTCTGTGCTTCCTGCACCTGCATGTCTATTTCCTTCACCAAATTTGGGAAGTTTTCCTTCATTATTTTTTCACATGAGTTTTCCATTCCTTCTGCTTCCTCTTCTCCTTCTGACACCCCTATAATTTGGATGTTGGCACATTTAAAGTTATCCCAGATTTCCTTAACCTCTCCTCGTTTATTTCAATTCTGTTTCTTTGTTCTGGTTGACTGTTTACTTCTTCCTTATGTTCCATATCATTTTTTTGAACCCTGGCTTCCTTTTCTTCCCCATTGGCTTCATGTGGATTTACCTTCATTTCACTTAAGATAGCCTTCACTCCTTTCCTTTTGTTTTTGCTGTACATAAGCATATCTGTCGAGTTTGTAAGCCTATTTATCACCAGTGTTTTGAACTGTGCCTGTTAGGTTGGCTCTCTCCTCATCTATTAGGTTGACTATCTCCTTGTCACTTAGTTCTCCCACTGGAACTGTATTCTGTTCCCTCTTTTGGGCCAGACTTCTGTCTCCTCAAGTTGGCAGGCTCCTGTGTTTGCCTCTGTTTCTTAGGTGGAGCTGTTGGACCTGTTACATTGTACAGGGTGGAGCCTTAGTATTTTTCAATATGGGGCGTCCTGCTTCACCATGTTGTAGCACTGTATGTTGGGGAGGGATCTGAGAGGGAACAATGCTGCTTACTCATCACTCACCCCTTTTCCAGATACTTCTCCTGCTTCCCTTATGGGACTGGTGCCTCTCTACCTGTTGCTCTGGCTGTGGTTCCCAGAGCGGGTGGGCCTGTGTATGTTCGATGACTGTGGTGGCCCTCTCAATAAATGAACTCTGGTGAGAGACTGGCAGTTTCTTGCTCTACCCTATCCCTCACCGCTTTTCATAGTCAGAAGCAGTATGGCTTTATTTTCCTGTGGTCTGGTCTGCTCTGGTGCTGCGAGCATTTACCAGGTGTCATTCCTCCCAACTTTTTTTAATGTGTGATTGCACTTTCTGCCTGCTGGCCACAGCCATTGTCACCACTGCCACCACCACCAGACCACCAAACTAAGTCCTCTCTGTCTTGTCTCTGCCCCTCATACCCGTCTGAATGAGTATTTCTTTATATCTTTGTTGTTAGAATTTTATGATGCTCAGTTTTCTGGAACTTCTGGATGTCTCCAGTTTTGAGGTGGTTGTATCCTTTCTTAATTGTGAAGGGAGACACAGCATGTTTATCTACACCTCCATCTTGGCTGGAAGCTTCTAATTATGATAATTATGTTGTATCTTGATGTGGGTCTCCTTGGGTTCATCTTGTTTAGGGCTGTCTGTGCTTCCTTGACTTGTGTGTTTATTTCCTTTAGCAAGTAAGGGAGGTTTCTTTTAAAAATAGATTTTCAATACATTTTATGTTGTCTCAGAAGCGCCTTAAAATACCCTCATTTTTTAGACTTTTTAAAACATTTTCTATTGTTCTGATGGGTGTTTTCTACTTCTTTTATCTTCCAGACTGTTTTTGATTATCTGTTTCATTTATTCTACTATTGATTCCCAGTAATTTATTCTTTATTTCAGTTAGTGTATCCTTCATTTCTGACTGGTTCTTTTTTATGCTTTCAATCTTCATTTTTATGTTTTCTATCTCTTTGCTGCTATCTCCCTAAATTCATTGACCATCCTTATAACCAGTGGTTTGAACTCTGCATCTAGTAGATTGCTTGCTCCCATTTTATTTAGCTTCTTTTCTGGAGTTGTGTCCTGTTCTTTCATTTAGGACATGTTTCTTTATCTCCTCATTTTGGCTTTCTCCCTGTGTTTGTTTCTCTGTATTAGTAGAGTTAATACATCTTCTGGACTTGGTAGAATGACCTTATGTAGAAGGTGTTCTATAGGGCCCAGTGGTGTAGCTTCCTCACTCACCTGAGTTTGACACTTAAGATGCACTCCCCCACCCCTCCCATGCGGACTGTGTGTATCCTTATGTTGTAGTTGATCCTTGGTTGCTGTTGGCATGTCAATGGGAGGGTTTGATCCCCCAGGCTGTGAGGACTGGCTGTGATCACAGTGGAAGATCTGTTGTCAGGGGCCAGCCCTACAGAGCAGAGCTCATATAATTGGGGTTCAGGTACCTGCTGAGTTCACTCCGTGAGTGTGTTGCTTGTGGAGGTGGTTGGGTGGTGCTTTTGTACTGGCTCTGGGGCCTCTTGGGAGGTATAAGCCAAGGTCAGCTGTCCCCAGTGTCCTGCCCAACCACCTGGAATGAGCTATAAAGATACATGCAGATGGCTTGCAGGTTCCCAGGAGAGTCCAAGCTTCGAACCAAGTGCGGAGTCTGGAGCCACTTAGCAAGAGCTACATGGTACACAGAGGCCAGATATTGCTTGTTTGAGAGATTTTAGAAGAATTGGCAGCATGAGCCAAGCCAAGCCATTTGTGTGGAAAATCCACTGGAAAGGGTTTGGGTGGGCCTGAAAATTGGGTGGTATAGGGTCTCAGGGAATCACTAGGATGGGGCAAACAGTTTTAGCCAGGCTAATGGAGAGTCAGATATGATGCCTATCTACCGGTTCTGTGGGGGAAGGGTTCAGCAAAGGAGCAATGGCCACTGCCAGCACTTTTGTCTAGGAGAAAGCTGGTACCCAGCTCTTGCCCTGATG
This sequence comes from Noctilio leporinus, assembly GCA_004026585.1. Lineage (NCBI taxonomy): Eukaryota > Metazoa > Chordata > Mammalia > Chiroptera > Noctilionidae > Noctilio > Noctilio leporinus. The sequence goes on along the minus strand of PVIW01005569.1, from coordinate 4,474 downwards.
CCAAACAATTCAGTTCCTCCCTATATAACCCTGGTTCCCAGTGCTAGAGTTCAGAGGGAGTGAGTCTGTATGAGTTCATTCTGATCCTTTAAGAGGAATACCTGGTACTCTGGAAACCCTCTTTCTCACACATCCACAATCTCTGCTGGTTTTTACAGCCTGAAGTTATAGGGGGGTTGCTTCTTTACACGGAAAGCCTGGGCTGCGGGGCCTGGTATGAGGCCCTGGCTCCTCAGGAGGACCTCAGAAGCTGGGTGTGGGGCCTGCCTATTCTGTGTATCTCTGAGACTCCTACCAGTCTCCATCTAGTTTCTTTATATCCTTAGTTATAGAACTTGGGTTCATCTGGATTTCAGGCGGTTCTGCATGATGGTTCTGTAGTTTAGCTATAATTTCCATGTGGGTGTGGGAGGTTCCAAGTGCCGTGTTAACCTACCAGCCATCTTGACTGGAGATAATCTAGTTAATTCTTCTCACAGAAAGTGTTAACAGGTCCAGCACTGGGCTTCTCTGTATCCCAAACTGTTATAACATGTTTCCTTTTAAACATAGAAACTATTTAGGTTTTTTTCCCAACTGAAAGCACAACTTTAGGAGCATTCTCTCTGCCAGGGAATTGGGATTTGAATAATAAAGGTGAAAAAGACTGTTGAAAAATTGGAAGCTGAACGCTTTTTTATTTTATATCCTCATCCAAGGACATGCTTATTGATTTTAGAGAGAGGGGGAGGGAGAGAAAAGGAAAGAAACATTGATGTGAGAAACATCAATTGTTTCCCATACATGTCCCAGCAGGGATCGAACCCGCAACCTAGATATGTGCTCTGACTAGGGATCAAACCCATGACCTTCTGGTTAATTGGACAGCACTCCAACTGAGTTAGATAGGCCAGGGCAAAAGCTTTTATTTTTTGTAAGAATTTGAGCTATGGCATTTATTAAACCCAAAGTGTACCCAAATGAATTATGTTCAGTAACTGAAATCAGCAAGGAATGATTTCTTAACATGTCAGGACGTTTTCTTGGTATCTGTGATGTATCATTTATGTGACCAACTTCATAGTAGCCACATTGGATAGAAACCTTTCCAAAGTGAGCTCTGCCTTTATTTCCTTTCTACAGCAGAGCAGGCTGGGCATCAGTTAACATTTCCTGATGGTCAGGTCACATTTAGTATTATTATTTTTTCCCTAGCTTTATTGAAATGTTATTGGCATGTAACACATGTAAGTCTAAAGTATACAATATGATGATTTGATGCACCTATATTGCGAAATGATTACCACAATGTTAGTTAATACCTCCATTCCCTCACATCATTACCTTTGTGTGGACGTGCGTGTGTCTATGGTGATAGTCTTTAAGATCTACTTTCCTAGTATCTTCAAATATACACTACAGTATTATTAATTATAGTCACCATGCTACACATTAGATCTCAACTGAGGCACGTTACAGCTAGGAGTTGTACTCTTTGATGAACGTCTCTCTCTTTTTCCCCCAGCGCCTGGCCACCGCCATTTTACTCACTCTCATACAAATTCAGCTTTTTTTACATTTGTACAAGTATGTAAGTGAGCACATGCATTATTTGTCTTTCTCTGTCTGACTTCTTTCACTTAGCATAATGACCTCTGAGGCCATCCATGTTGCAAAAGACAGGACTTTCTTCCTTTTTATGACTGAATCATATTTTATTATGTAAAGTACATACCATGTTTTCTTTATGCATTCATTTGTCAATGGACACTTAAGTTGTTTCCATGTCTTGGCTATTGTGAATAATACTGCAGTGAACCTGGGGGTGCTTATGTCTTTTCAAGTTAGTGTTTTATTTTCTTCAGATAAATATCCAGAAGTAGAATAGGTGGATTATATGGTAGTTATGTTTTTAATTTTTTGAGGACTCTCCACACTGTTTTCCATAAGGGTTACACCAGTCTGCATTCTCACCAACAGTGCCTGAAAGTTCCCCTTTCTCTACATCCTCATTAGTACTTGTTATTTCTCATTTGTCAATGATAGCCATTCTGACAGGTATCTCATTGTGGTTTTGATTCACATTTCCCTAATAATTAGTGATATTGAGCACCTTTTCATGGACCTGTTGGTGGTGTATGTATTTTTTTTGGAAAAATGTCTAAGTTCTTTGCCCATTTTAAAACAGAATTTTAGGTTTTTTTTTTTTTTTTTTTTTTTTGCTAATGCATTGTGTTATATATATTTTATATTAACTCCTTATCCAATAGTTTGTAAATATGTTCTCCATTCTGTAGGTTGTCTTTTCATTTTCTGGCTTGTTTCTTCTTTTATTAAGAAAGCTTTTAGTTTGATATGTAGTACCATTTGTTCATTTTTTGTTTTGTTGCCTTTGTTTTTGGTGTCATATCCTAAAAAATCTTTGCCAAGATCAACATCAGGGAGCTTTTTCTTCTCTTTTCTTTTAGTAGTTATACACTTAATTATTTTAGTTTATTTTGAGTTCATTTTTGTGGGTGTATAAGATAGGGGTTCAGTTTTATTTTTTTGCATGTGGATGTTCAGTTTTCCCAACACCATTACCAAAGAGACTACCTTGTTCCCACATTGAGTCTTCTTGACTCCCTTGTATGTATGATTTATCTCTGGGCACTTGATTCTGTTACATCAGTCTGTGTTTATTTTTATGCCAGTACCACACTGTTTTGATTACTATATGCAATATAGTTTGAAACCAGGTATTGTGGTGCAGGATTGCTTTGGCTAATTTGGGCTTTTTATAGTTATATACAAATTTTAGAATTGCTTTTTCTATTTCTGTGAATCTAAGCAGGGTTTGGTTAGTATTGACATTTTACCAATATTAAGTCTTCCAATCCATGAATAAGGGGTATCTTTCTGTTGACGTGTCTTCAGTTTCTCTCATCAATGTTTTATAATTTTCAGGGTACAGATCTTTTACTTCCTTGGTGAAATTTATTCCTATGCATTTTTATTATTTATTTATTTATAAATTTTATTTATTAATTTTTAGAGAGAGGGGAAGGGAGAGAGAGGCAGAGAGAGAGGGACATGTCAATGTATGGTTGCCTTTCACCTGCCTCCAGCCATGGCCTATGCATTTTTAAAATTTAGTATTTTATTTTATTTTTTTATTTTATTATTTTTTAAAATTTTATTGTTGTTGTATTACATCCATCTCCTTTTTGCTCCCCTCTGTCCCCCTCCCCACCCACCCATTCCCCCCAAAGTCATTCCCACCTGTTGTCCATGTTCATGGTTCCTTTATACTAGGTTCTTGTCTAAGCTGCTCCCCTTCCTTGCCTCTGCCCTCCCCTCCCCCCAACCCCTTTCCCCCTGACCACTGAAGGCCTATTCATTGTATTCATATATTTGGTTCTGTTTTGCTTGTTGTTAGTTTTGCTCATTATTGTCCCGTAATGGGTGAGATCATAAGATATTTATCCTTCACTGACTGGCTTATTTCACTAAGCATAATACTCTCCAGTTCCATCCATGTTGTTGCAAAGGGTACAAGTTCCTTCTTTCTTTCTGCTATATAGAATTCCATTGTGTAAATGTACCAAAGTTTTTGATCCAATCATCCACTGATGGGCTGTTTCCAGCACTTGGCTATTGTAAATAGTGCTGCTATGAACATAGGTATACATAGGTTCTTATGAATTGATGTTTCAGGATTCTTTGAGTATAGTCCAAGTAGTGGAATTGCTGGATCAAAAGGCAGTTCCATTTTTAGTTTTTTAAGAAAACCCCATACTGTTTTCCACAGTGGCTACACCAGCCTACATTCCCACCAACAGTGTATGAGGGTTCCCTTTGCCCCGCATCTTCACCAACACTTGTTGTTTGTTGATTTGTTGATGATTGCCATTCTGACAGGTGAGGTGGTATCTTGTTGGAGTTTTAATTTGCATCTCTCTGATGACTAGTGATGTTGAGTATTCTTTCATATGCCTCTGGGCCCTTTGTATGTCTTCCTCAGTGAGTTGTCTGTTCAGGTCCTTTGCCCATTTTTTTTTTTAAAGATTTTATTTCATTATTTTTAGAAAGAGGGGAAGGGAGAGAGGCAGAAGAGGGAGAGAGATATCAATGTATGGTTGCGTTTCACCTGCCTCCAGCCACAGACCTGACTGGAGACCTGGTTTGCAACCTGGTTATGTGCCCTGGCTGGGGAATGGAACCTGTGACCTTTGGGTTCGCAGGCCAGCGCCTTAGCCACTGTGCTACCAGCCAGGGCCCTTTGCCCATTTTTCAATTGGGCTGTCTGTCTCCCTAGTGTTGAGTCGCATTAGTTCTTTATATATTTTGGAGATCAGACCCTTGTCTGAGGTATCATTGGCAATTATGTTTTCCCATACAGTTGGTTCCCTTTGAATTTTGCTGATATTTTCTTTAGCTGAACAGAAACTTTTCAATTTGATATAGTCCCATTTGTTGATTTGTTCTTTTATTTCCTTTGCCCTTGGTGAAGTAT